>JMFS01059597.1:0-25659 GCA_000699545.1 Podiceps cristatus | reverse complement strand
CCCAAAACATTCTATGATTCTGTGATTCACTCACCTTTGAGGCATCTTGGATGTATGGGAGAAGGGGGGACTATAGGCTTGGGACTCCATGGATTAGACTTGAGCGAGACTTGTGTAACTTCTGAAGAATGGAGGTGACAGCTGAGCAAAATATTTAGAGAAGAAAGACAACAGAAGATATTTTTTTTTTGCTTTTGTTTTCAATGATCTAACAAGTCATCTGCTAGGAGCTCCTCACTCCACTTTTATGGAGGGCTGAGAAAATGACTGTCAGTGTGAAAAACTTATCTTTTGAATATGTGGTTTTTTTAATGAGAGTTACGGTACTGGGTCATGGCTATTCAATAAGCAATAACTCCTCAGATTTCCTGTGCATTAAAGATAAGCTCACACCACCATTAAAAAACCCCAGAACATTCCCTGCCTACTTTGTACAGATTCAGTTCCCCAGTCAGGATGCAGAGTCTTCTCTCACAGAGAGAGACGAGGAATATTGTAACATCAGAAATGCTTAATCACAAAGTTACTTGTACAGTCATCTCAGACTGCTCTTGTAGTTGCTCTCTTGATGGAGTCTTGACTAATTCTCATGCTACTTGTGTAGTGCCCACCCAAGAATCAAATTCTCTTTGTGGTCTGAGAACCATCTTAAAAGTGAACCTGCAGCGGGCTGTGTGTTAACCCCCTACTTCATAGTCTCTGCAGTGTAGGGGCAATAGAGACCCTGCTTTAAAATATTTACTCCCTTTTGTAAATGACCTCAGGTGTTGATATCTTAAGATTTTTTTCTTACTTTTAATTTCGCTACATCTAATTTTTATAGGGGGTGGAGTTAATTTCCATGGACATGATCACTGTAGACTTGGCAGTCAAATAGAACTGTGAACTACTACCTTTAATTACAGGCTAGAGAGTATTTTGGGCAGCTAGACTGAATGTTTTCTTGCCCAGATTCAGCAATGATGTAAAAACTGGCAGTAAAAGACTCACCCTAGTAAAAACCTAGGTTGAGACAAATGAGCACAAACACTGCTGCTAGGAATGTTCTGAACTCTCACTGAATGGTTTCCTTCTTTGCTCTGAGGGAGTCGTTCAAAAGAGTTTTGAATTCATTCCCCAAAATAGGTTAATTATCAGAAGATATCCACATACTGGAATTAAAAAATACTTGGGGAGTAGCCCTGGCTGTTGGTTCAGCCATGGCAGGGTACGGTGGGATACACGTGCCCCTGTAGCCCTGCTGAGGGAACACTGAACGGGGCAGATAGGAGAATGCTGCTGCCTTGGAAGGTGGAGCCACAGCCAGGTGGTGTGACAAGCCTGAAGCTGAAAGGAGTCAAAGGAGATGAGGAATAGGCGTCTGGGGAGAGATGAGGGGCTTGACTGAAGGGTGAAAGACCCCTGGAGACAAGAATATCTCAGAACATAATCATGAGTAACTTCAGACTTTTTACTGTAACCCTACTTATATACATGCTTGTAAAACCAGTAACTTTGTGTCCTCTTATTTTCAGTATTCATGGCTTGTTTCATTTCGTATTTGCATAAGAATGTTTTGCTTTTGCATTCACTTAGTAAAAGGTTGTCTTATGGGAATTTTCTAGATGAATGATTATCTCTTTTTTTTCCAATTAACAAACTGTACAACAGACTTGTACATCAGGGTTTTAGATGAAAATATTATGATCTAACAATCTGTGAAATTTCTCACAAGTGCATTTTCTCACTTACACATGAATTCATGAAAGTGCGAAATGTGTGTCACTGACTTTTTGCTACAGATGTGAGATATAAAAGCCAGGTTTGAGGAAGGGTTTTCTAGGGTTCATGAACTTTGTTTATACTGTTTGGTCAGCCAGCAGCATGCACAGGGAGAGCTACCGAGTCAGGTATTACTGAATGCTGGTTGTACCTGGTTCAGTGTGTAAAATCTACTGAGAGCCGAAGGAAAACTCAGTGGTGTCAAGTGTGCTTTTCCTCTGGAGATGCATTCTCCTGAATTTAAAATTATGAACGAGGGGGGAAGGGGAGAAATCTTGGTTTTGCTCAAAATTGTGGTGCCAACAGCTGGAAGATAGTGCAGAGTCAGTTGAAATGAAGAGAATGGGCACATCTACAGCTAGCGTTGTACCTTCTGCTTTTGCTTTCCTGCCTGTTTCACTGCTTCCATCAATCCCATCTAAGGTTTTGTGTAAGAATAGCTCTTGAGGATGAACTTCAGAATTTATACACCTAGACTGCCTATCTTTTCTTCATACTAATGAGCATTTGGTGTTAGATGCTGGAAGAACATGAAGCTGCACAGCAAAGTGGATTGCTTTTAATTCCTTATATAGCCAGTCATCTGGTAGCATTGACAGAGTCACGGACTGCAGGCTACTACCACCTCATGGCTCCGCTTTCCCTGTCCTATGTAAAATTGACTGTCCCAGCAAAACTGTAAAATCAATGGAACATTTGAAATTTGGGTAATGGTTGTAAAAGATGAGTGTTTTGCTACTGGAGAGTGTCCTTAAACTATGATCTTGACAACATGAGGAAAGAATGGAGGGTTTCTTTTTCCCCTCTTCCCCCTGTCAAATGTAAGGATGTCTCTCTCAGCCTGCAGGTCTAGTAAAGGAGAACAGGTCTCTTTACATAGCTAATCTTGCCCCAGTAAATAATTCAATGCATTAGAATGCAAAAAGGAAATAAACATCATCTGACAGATAAAAGCAAAGGCACTTCTTTCCTGGAGGGAAAGCAAAGAAACTTTTAACAACTGTCTTTAGGCAAGTTTTCTTGCAAACCAATGTGTATGTTACCCTTCCACCCCATATGTTGTGTGTGTTGTTGTTGTGGTGGGTTTTTTTTAAAAAAAAAAAGTTCAGGGTTATTGAGCAATGGGAGTTTTAGCCATTTATCACAGGTATTTCTGTAATTGTGATTCATGGGGAGCAGTCAGACTGTTCAATGACCATCAGGATCTGGCTTTGTGGAGTGGGGGTCTTGTGATAGTGCTCTGGGTTGCAACATAAATCATATTGATTGACTTTGGTATGTTGTATTTTTCTCCTATGTGTGCTCTGGGCTCACTTTTCTTTTTGCCTGTAGTTCTGTCTTCCCACTTTTGCTTTATAGAGACTTGTATGTTCATGCTGGGCAATTGCTAAATGTCTGTGTTTCAGAAGCCCTGGGGAAGTTTGGTGCAGGTCACTGCCTGTGAGGAGTAGAGCTGCTGGGGTGCGGGTGAAAGGATGGGTGGACTTGTGCGTTCTGTCTGCCTGGCGTGGGATGTATGGGTTGTTTTGATTAAAACTGGAAGAATTGACCTGCATTATATTTGAGATCTGTTGGTTTCTCAGGTTCATCTTCCTGTCAGTCTGCCTGACCATTTCAGCTAGATCCATTTATGAATTATCCTGGTCTTACTGTTCTCTTCAAGCTTTTGTTACTATGGAAGAGCACTAGAATTGGTCTGGTTATCTTGAAATAAAAAACCATAATTTCAGACTGGTAACATAGCATCAAACTTTAACATTCTAACTTTTGACATAAGTTTTTAATATGTTTTTAAGAAGTAAATATAGGTAGTTACACCAGCACGTTTGTGGCAACAGAAAGTTGAAAATAGGCTCAATAATTTAGGGTATCTGGTGGCTCTCGCTGCTTGCACTTATATGGTTCCTTAGGCTGCAGTCCTATTTTTAATAGGTATGAGAAGTATATCTGACTTATATGGTGATTTTGAGCAGATTATTTAGGGCTTGACATGGTAACAGGGATGTCAGACAGAGCTTTAATCTTATTTCTGATATGAAACTCTCCCAATGGCTTCTGTAGTGAGAACCAATGAAAAGACTACCCTTTTATTGCCTGCTTCAGTGTTGTCTTAAATACTCCACTTTCACCGTGATCATCTGATGACCTTGCAAAGTATTTGAGAACTCCTGCTTATAATATTATATTATTTCATTAGATATTAATTAGATATTATAATTTCATTAGATATTATAATATTTCATTAGAAAAAAACCAACCAACACCCACCCCCAAAAACCCCATCTAAACAAAAAACCCAAACAAGGACAACTGTAAGCTGTTACATTTTTAGCATGTAACTTCTCAAAACTTTGTGGCCCTTAATCAAGTTTGCTAGTCTGTGTGCTGTTTTCTGTATTCTTTGGACAGAATGTCTATTTCTGGAGATCGTTTTACTTTTAAGTACTTGTTTAACTCTTCTACTGTTTTTAATCCTTTAAAAAAATCTTTTTGTTGCATGTTATTTATTCTGAATCTTATGCTGGTATATGTGAAGTCATCAAGAGATTTAGTCTTTACAATCGCTGTGGGAACATCTCTAAGTTCCTTCATACAAGACAATATTAAGTGCTGTATTAGAAGCCCAGAATAAATTAATAAGCCATGCTATCTGTAGCCTCCAGAATTTTGTCAGCTATTTACCAGTTTGGAATTTCTTTAACAACTTTCTCTATTTTTAGGTCGTTCTCTTTTTGAGTTGATGAGTGTTTTACAGGATAAGTGTTGTCTTTAATAGTACAGAACTGTGTTGGATGTGTGTAGAAAAGTGTTGTAACTCTTCAGGGGTTTACATATCGAACCAAATTCTGTGCTTATATTGTTTATTAAATAAATCTCACTTCATTCTTCTGTGGCTTGACAATTCCACAACTTTCCAGGTGCTTGGATGCTCCCCTCCCCTCAAATATTAATGAAATCCTGTCAATGACTCAATTTCCCTGAAATAATGGCCAGCTACCACTCTGTGCCTAGTTTACTCTTTCCAGGCTTGTTTTATAACTTTCAGAATTCACCACCTCATTGAAATATTTTTTTGAATAATAAAATCTTATTTGTGCTATTCTAGTTTGTATTTTTGTGTACAAGTTTAATGGTAGATTTTTTAAGACAAACTTGTTGCTTGTTGGCATCTTTCATTTTCTGTGCAGTTGCTTATCCACTTCGTAATACAGCACGAATAATTTCAGTACTTGCAGAAAACAGCCTTCCTCGCATCCGTGCAGTCCCCTTGTTTGTGGTGTTACACAAGCAGAAGTGAAGGGTGACTGGGGTACCTGATGTGGATCAGTTGCGTTTGCACTCCCTTTAAGCATCTAGGTGGGAATTTATGCAACATCTAACAAGCTGCACTTCTGATTAAGTAAATCATAGAGTTTTCTGGTTAGGACAGTCTAGCCTAGAGCCTTATAAAGAAAGATGTGAGAAGGCTCAAGTATTTGCTTTTAACAGAGCAAGTTTGTATTTTCTGAAGTGGAATGCTTTATCAATATAATAAAGGAAGGAAACTCAAACACAAGCTGCTAGATCTTGATGAGAACGTGAATTGACTTGTTCTGCTTGGTGGAAAAGCCCCCCGACCCAAAACATGTCATTCCATCTGTCAGCATGTAGGCACCATAGAAGAAAAATGAATACTGTGGCTTTAGAAGAGTTACTTTTGGAATCGTTTACATAGCAACCTAATCTGTACCCTGGTTTAAAAGATAAACACTTTTCTACTTTACATCAGAGGTAAATCATTTCTTAAGTCAACAGTAGGTAAACAAAATAAAATGTTGTTATGGAAAACTTTACCTTGATTCTATTTTTACTCCTATTCTGTTTAATCATCAAAGAAAAGCAGAATAACAAAAAGGTATTACACTTAGATCCGGCATACACCAGACACATTTTAGCCCATTGTCTTGCTTGTAGCTGTCTTTAGATGGAACTGCTGTGGATCAGCTTTATGCTGGTCTTTCCGACATCTTGCTTATGGTGTTTAGTTTTGATTGCTTTCTTGATACATACTATTTGTTCCAGGCATTTTATTCCTTTTTAAATAAAGGCATAGAATAAATCAGATTGCAAATCAGGAAAGAACAATGTCATTTATGAAAAACCTCAAATATATTCTACTGCACTTAGAAAAACCTCAAACAAACATGTGGGGAAATACTCCCTCTTTCAGTACATCATGAAGCATTTCTTTTTACATAAATAAGATGATATTCATATTTCTTCTAAAATTTATGAATAATATTTTCCTTGGGTTTTGTAACAAACTTCCATGAAAGAGGGAAAAATTTATTCAGTTCTGATGCAGTTTCTCAAAACAGCTGAATCTTAATGTGCATGATTTTTCCTACCAATTGCTGCTATTACATGAAAAATTTAGTCATCCAAAATGGTTTTACTTCACCACTTTGCACAAGCGCTTAGCTTTATGAGGTTCTCTTCCCTGCAGATTATGTAATATCATGGGCATTCTTGTCAGTTTATGGAACAAACATGGTATGGCCTATAGGAAAGAGGGGGATATTCTGTTCAGTAGGGACAGTGGTGATAGGACAAGGGGTGATGGTTTCAAGCTGAAACAGGGTAGGTTTAGATTAGATGTAAGGAAAAAATTCTTTACAATGAGGGTGGTGAGGCACTGGAACGGGTTGCCCAGGGAGATGGTAGATGCCTCATCCCTGGAAACATTCCAGACCAGGTTGGACGGGGCTCTGAGCAACCTGATCTGGGTAATAGTGTCCCTGCTCACTGCAGGGGGTTGGACTAGATGGGCTCTGGGGGTCCCTTCCAACCCAAAACATTCTGTGATTCTATGATTCTACCCTTTGAAGCTAACACCCAATATTTACATGAACTGTGGTAGAAGAACGAACATGGGTATGAGTGGTTTTTGAGGATAATAGCCTACCAGCTGTGGTTTTGAGGTTGACTTCTAGATATTAGGGAAGATCCTCACCTGGTATAAGTTGTCACAGTTTCTTTGGTCTTGGTAGTGCTTTTTATGTTGAGAATTAGATGTGATGTCAGCTGGACTTTTTTGCATGGGAAGAAAAAAAATACATACATACTGCTGCTTATTTATTTTTTATTTATTTCTATGAGAGCTTTCAAAAAAAATGTAATTTTAAGGATGTGTTCCAATGATACAGCATCATGGAAATGACCAAGCACTTTGAAACAGCAAATACTTTTTTCCTCTCCATGAGATGAATGGAAACCTTGAATCATTTTCTATAGAAAGCTAACCTGCCATTAAAATTAATCATGTACTTAAGTGTTCTGCTGAAGAGAGGACATACTGTATGAGATTGTTACAGTAGCTATGACTTCTGACAAAGCTGCCTCCAAGCAAGGAGGGGAAAAAACCCCTGAATTTCCTCTGGGATTGTACAGTTGTATCTGTTAAACAGGTGAATATCACTTGATGTAATGGATCATACAAACATAAATTCTGAGCACTGAAAAAACCCAAAGATTTTTCAAGGTGGATAATTAATGAAACAGATGCAGATATTATGTTTACATTTTATTGTTTAGGGTGAAGTATTTTTGAATGAACGCAGAAAGCTGAAGTGCCTCAAATGTCTTTTTCCAAAGCCCAAATGTGTATTTTTTCCCAGAGGAATAATGTAACAAATTAGTCAATATTGCATTGTAGAAAGAAATGAGAAGTTCACCAAACATCTGCTGAAAATATTAGGTCTGGTCAGAATGAAGCTTATGAGTCCTAAAATATTTCCTCTATATCTTTTGGAGGTAGACCCTCATGCTTGAAAAAACTATCTATTAGGTATAAAACAATTCTACTCTGGACCGAGCAAATGATTGCTGAGGTTTTACATATTTCACTATACTACCTAGAGGAAAAAAAATAATATAGATTTTTTTTTTTTTTGGACTTGCATAGGATTTATAAAACATACACTGGCCCGTTTTTTAGTAGTGTTTGACAGAGTATCATGTTAGAATAGAATATTTCTGTTGGAAGGGACCTACAGTGGTCATTTAGTCCCACTACCTGACCAATTCAGGGCTGACCAAAAGCTAAATCTTTTGTTCAGGGCGCGTTTTTTTTTTGTTTGTTTGTTTGGTTTTTTTTGTTTTTTTTTGTTAAAAGCTTAACCTTTTAAGTCCAAATGCCTCTTAAACACTGGCAGGCTTGGGGCATTGACCACCTCTCTCGGAGGCTTGTTCCGGGGATGTTGTATACCATTGTATCAGGAACTCAAAACCAGGTGTACTACCATGGAAAATTTGGAATAAAGTATTTTTTTAGTCCCATTTTTGACAGAAAACTAAGTTTTAAAGAGTGAAAATTTAATAAAACAGAAAAGGACAAGATATGTTTATATAAAAACATAGCATTTATTACATTTTTAGCATAGACAGAAGTGTTTGTTTCATACAAAGCAAGTTTTGCAACAAATAGTTGTAATAAAATGGCAGTTTGCTCTGAGTGCATAAATCCTAAGATTATTCTTGAATTGATAACTGCTTCTTATTTTATCTTATTGCTGACTATGCAACAGTCTACAGCCATAAGAGTAGTGATGGAGAAGAAATTTTTTCATCCACAAAATAAAAATCCACATCAATGTAGTTGAAGGACCATCTGGGCTATTCAGGTGTTAACTAAAGATGATTAAGGTGCATCACAATTTAGACGTCACTTAAGGAGTATGTGCAGTAACCTCAAAATCAATTTTCAAAGGAATTTAGGATAGATGGAGATGGAAGGCATGTCAAACATAGAAGAAACTATGCATGGGAGATGGGGTGAATTCCTCTAGCTTTTGCATCTGAGAGATGCCCTTAGGTATTTGAGATGATGAATATTGTACCAATTGGGAAGAACTTCTATTATTAAGTAAAGGCCAATATTGCTGTAACTGCCTCTTTTAAACTCGTAATCTTTTACTTCGACTTGTAACACAGTACTTCAAGCTCATAGAAAGTTTTTCCTTTGTTTAAGTGCCAGGTGCTCAAGGGAACAGGTCAAAACTAACAGGTTGGATATAAACAGCCTCCATTGAGGCAGCAGTGGGAGTTCAATGATTTTGGAGATTTTTCTAAACACATCCAATGGTGCAGATTCTTCAGGAATCTAGATACCAGGCAGTGCTTCCTGTTGATCTGCAGATCATCGTGGGGGGCATTAGCATCTGATGCTAGCTTATGGGCAGCCACTCCCCCAGGTAGGGACAACTGAGTTCCCCTTCAAGAAATGGGTAGAAGAGACAACCCACAGTTCCAGACAAACCCCAAAGTGTCACAAGTGTTTTTATAGATCAGTAGGAAGTGTCTGAGCTGTAGCTCCTAGTTCATCTTCCATATGGAGCAGGTTCTGTATTCCACAGTGAAATGATGATTTAAAGTGAACTGAGGTAGATGTTCTCAATTAGCAACTTACTGATGACTTTATTTCTTAGCAGAGAAATTAATGGAATGTAGCAGCATTTCTTGCTGATTAAAAATCGTGTTTAACACATTAAATAGATTTAGGTCTATATTCACATAGAAGGAATTCCAGCTTGGGTCATATTCTGTTTATTTAAGTTCAGTTTCTGTACCTGAGATGGAGTGAGCTGTGGAAATGTCATGCCTGCCCCAGATCTGCTCCTGCATCATATTCTGTATCTTAACAAAGAAAGCAGCAATCAGAAATAGGTTTTAACCAAACATCTGAATGTCTCAATTTTGAGGGCATTCTTATCAGTTTTTAAGGAGTGTGTGGAGAGAATCTTTGGGCAGACAGAAACCTGTGGGTTTGTGATTGCCAAGGGCACACAAGCTGAACACCTGATGTCCAAGTTTCAGCTTCAGCTGTATTGTTTTGTTGCCAGTGAGACTTCATTTTTGGAAGTATCACCTTCTAAAGGCTACAGAGCTGAAGAGACAAAGGCAATTTAAAACCAATCCATTTGTAAAAACATTCAACAGTCATAATGCAGGCTGAATTCTAGAGTTTCTGCTGACATATTCATATTTGAAAGGTTTGTAATCCTGTTTTAGTGGATGGAAGAGGACTGGATTGTAAGAGAAGGACCCTGGACCCTCATCCAGTAGATGCCACCTATTTTTTGGCTCCAATAATGATTGGTTTGCCTGTAGAGGAGTTTGTGCCACTGTAAAATAAAGAAGGGCTAAGCAGCTACAATACACCACTTCTTTTTTTTTTTTTTTTTTTTTTTTCCTCCTCTTCTCTCTCTTTGCTGTCTCTGGTCCCACCAGAAATAGAAGTGTCAGTTTTCCTGCAAAGAAAACTTTTTTCACAGATTTTCCAGCCGTGTGTGTTAGAGGTGAATAACTTGAAAGTAGATTTTTGAGTACTCATGTTTACAGCTCTGAGGGGAATTAGACATTAAACTGCTGTTAGGAATCTGGACCTTACAGCCTAATCCTGCCATCTTTTTACAGTGGAACTACTGCTTAAAGCGAAGTGTATATTTTATATGGTCATTTGGAAGTAGGAAGGACATTCAGGCTTGAATTGATCATGTTACAAGCCTGGAAGTATGTTAGTGCAGCGGAGTGTCTAATTAATTGATCCTGGAGGTCATCTTAGCATGTGTTCAGCACTAGGCCAACGTATTCAAAGGGTCAGTTTACAACCTGGGCTGAACTATTTTTCTGGCCTGCCTGCAGCTATCTAGAACTCTGGGAAGTTTTACCCTACAAGGATCTGCAGGACAAGTCTTTAGGTATGTTTCAGGCAACACTTCAATTTAGAGGTTTTGTTTAAAAACTTCATTGCTCTTTGACGACTGGCTAGTGGCTTCCAATACAGTCAGCCACGTAGTGGTTCATTATGCCTTATGCTTTTCCCACCTCAGTTTCACAGTTTTAGCATTGCCTGGCACTCAGATGTTATGAAAACAGAGTCCAAGGGAGGAAGTGTAACTCCTGGTTTTATCGTTCTAAGTGAGAAAACTTGTAGAACTGTAATCTCAGCGTTGACATCTGATGAGCTATGCAGATAGAAGATACTATTGGAGTTGAGTCTGTCTTATTGTTGTCTATAAGAAGTTCTAACAAAATTTTTATTCCAGTCTTTTTTAGACAGTTGTAGGAGGTTCTAATTGGAGGTTCAGGGGTTGGACTAGATGACCTCTAGGGGTCCCTTCCAACCCAAAACATTCTAGGGTTCTATGGTTCTCTCCATTGCCTGTTACACTTCTTTTGAAGCCTTAATGCATAGCATTTTATTCCAAGGGATAATATACCCATTCATCAACATCCCATTACAAAAGAAGTAAAAGGCTTACCACATGTCTCTGGAAAATATAGTTGAGAGGAATGAGATGGTTGGCTCTAATATTTCTGTAGTGCTCCTCTGATGCACCAAGCTTGCAGAATTTCTCTGAAATACAACCACCTGCTTTCCTGAACAATGTTCTCAACTGTTTCTAATGCCTGATTGCATTTAAGTATGTGTATGTGAATTTCTGAGCACACATGGAAAATTTTATACCCACATATCATTAGAAACCCTTTCCTCCAATGAATTAACTTCAGAATTTGCCTGGATATCTTCACAGATGATTTTTAGATAACTTTGATTTAAAATGTTAGACTAAGTTAGGAATTTGAAAGCAATCTGTCCAGTAGTAATGCTTTCCTTATTTCGTGCTTACTTTTGCTTTTTCTATTACTTCTGCAAGAGGTCTGTTCTATTCAGTGAAGCATGTTAAGCATGCTAAAGGTTGACCTCTGGAATAAATGCCTTGCTGAGTAAGAGAGATCATCTGAACTACAGCTGAAACTTTGCATTTTGCAAATCCACCCTTTACCTGTGGCACTGATTTTCTGAATGATAGAACTAAAAATCTTTCTCAGATTTCTACAGGGAATATCAAGTCTTTCATATGTCATAATGTAACTGCTTCAAGAGTAGTAAGTACAACCTTCTGCAAGTTGAGTACCATCCAGTAGGTAATATTGAATTGGTAGAATGACTTCTTCAGTCCCTACTGGGCATGTAAGTCCTCCATACTAGTACCACAGTAATATTATAATGGGCATCCAGAGGAGACTATTAACTAAGCACTAAAAAGAAAAAGAAATGGTGTGACCCTTTCTCTGTATGTTTTTAGGCAGGTTGTGATGACTGTGCACCTTCTGTGAACAAGTAGCAATTCCTGTCATAGGAGTTTAGACTTCAAACCCATTATTAAAAGAACAGAAAAGAAAACATGACTTCCACCTAAGACCATAGTTATTCACTGTCTGTCACAGCAGACTTCATAGTATGTTTCTAGCTGCCTTGGAATGTGCTGTTCAGATAATTATTTATATTTTTCCTTGTGAAACAATTATTTTCATTGATATGTAAATCCTGAGGCCCTGTTACAAAGTTTAGATATCTTTTTAACTCTAAATATCTATTTCAGTTATAAACATCTTGTATGCAGTTTGTCAGTTCATATCATTCATCACCAAAGTTCACATATATTAGTTTTAAACCCCCCCCCACAACTACTGTTCTCCTAGAAAATTAAGGCAAATACAATGCATCTGAGCGAATGATTTTGAAGTGGTAAAATCTAATTTTGTTACTCACAATGAGTATGTGTCCTGATCTGCGCGCCCGCCCCGCCTTCCCCCTCACATGTGGTAAGTATTTATAAAGTTGTGAAATAAAGGTTTAAATTATGCACATGGCTTTCCACCTTCATGGAATAAGGTTAAATGTAGCTATTCCTCCATGTGTGCAGACACCTCTATTAAACAGAAATTTTCTTCCTTGTGCTTTGAAACGATTTTAAATTGTTTCTGATGTGTGCTGGGAATACTTCTGAAAGACAGAGGAAAACCAGGTTGTCTGACTTGGTGAACTGGCAACCTTTTGAGCAAGATGATGGAAAGAGCCTATCCTAGACTCCCTAAAGATGGCATTCTGTTTCTTTGTTTTTCTGTGTAAGATGTGACCTTCCATAAAGATCACAAAACAGTCTGTGGTTGGTGATAGCAAAGTTAAACAGACTTGAAGTGAAGTTTGGAAAGTAAGATATAACCATATCCATAATGTTTTCTGATTTAGGTAGAAGAAGCAGCTGAAAGCTTTTCATCCTACTGTTGCCCATGTAGGAAAGCAGTGTTTCCTGGGGTACAAACTCAGGTTTCCTTTTCCTGTGTCATAAATAGCAGAAAGAAAGGGTTAAATATTTTTCTAACCCCTGCATAGTCAGTGACCTCAAGATTTATTTTACCTGGTTATGATAGATTCATAGTGAATTCTCTTCTGTTGGCTTTCTTTCTAGAGCTGTCTTTGCAATATTAGGTGTTGTTTGGTCTAGAATTCTTGTTAACAAAGGAAGAATGTAACAAATACTTGAAATTTTTGTCTCTACTGTTTACTAGATTCACTTTTCCATTGAGTGTCCAGACATTTCTATGTCTGACTCTGCTAAAAATGCAGTGTTTATAGTATGGCTGCATTTCATTCAGCTGCAATTCTTGTATTTTTGTGGCTACTGTTTCACAAGAAAGGTGATGTTGGTAGATCATATGCAGTTTTCAAGTAATAATGTTACTCTGTGTGCATTCCAGCAAGTCTGGCCAAGTGTATTTCCTTTGTGAGATCGCAGACAACTTTATGTGCAAGCCTTGCTTCCTCATTCGTATTCCTTTTATTCTCTTCTTCGTTGTTCCTATTTTTTTAACTACTTCTTGAACTCTATCCAGTTTCTTAACTCCTGATAATCACCACTACTGCTTCATATATATATACACACCTCGAGGGAGGTGATTTTGCCCCTGTACTCTGCTCTGGTGAGACCTCACCTGGAGTGCTGCGTCCAGCTCTGGAGCCCTCAGCACAAGAAGGACATGGAGCTGTTGGAGCGGGTCCAGAGGAGGCTACAAGAATGATCCGAGGGCTGGAGCAGCTCTGCTGTGAGGACAGGCTGAGAGAGTTGGGCTTGTTCAGCCTGGAGAACAGAAGGCTGCAGGGAGACCTGATTACAGCCTTTCAGTACATAAAGGGGGCCTATAGGAAAGAGGGGGAGAATCTGTTCAGTAGGTACAGCTGTGACAGGACAAGGGGTGATGGTTTTAAGCTGAAACAGGGTAGGTTTAGATTAGATGTAAGGAGAAAATTCTTTATGATGAGGGTGGTGAAGCACTGGAACGGGTTGCCCAGAGAGGAAGTGGATGCCCCATCCCTGGAAACATTCAAGCCCAGGTTGGACGGGGCTCTGAGCCACCTGATCTGGGTAATGGTGTCCCTGCTCACTGCAGGGGGGTTGGACTAGATGGGCTCTGGGGGTCCCTTCCAACCCAAAACATTCTATGATTCTATATACACTGTCCATGGTTTCCAGTGCAGACAAATCTTCTGCAATGACTTTGAGTAGTAGCCATCTCTTTACTGCCCTAGATGCATGGGCCAAAAGCTGCCAGCTATGAAAGAAGATGCTTTTATTTTTGTGGGATCAAAGTATTCTATCACTATCAAATTGAGAAGCAAAAATGATCAACAAAATTTTCATAATGTTTTAGTTCTGGTGGTGGTTTCTGACAAAATATTTGACTTCTGTTTTTTCATAATCATACGCACATTTTTGCTCTTGTTTTTCACTTAAGTGCTGTTTTTTGGGAGAGGAATGGCATATTCTCATTGTTCAGTTGAGTTCCTAGTATGTCGTATTTTCAGTTTTGAGAAAACTTTTGCTTTGCACATTTTTCTCTGGAAGCTTATTGTTTGCTCTACATATGAAAGCACTGTAATGTATTCTTATATTTGAAGCATTGTAATGTATTCTTACATATGAAGTTAATGAAGAAATTGTTTTACTATTGGAAAATGTAAATCAAATGTCACAGTTTACACAAGAACTTAGGGGGTGTATAATCCAACATTTAAGAACGAGCTGAAGATTTGAGATACTCTGCATCAATTTGCTGCTCCAGTGTGGATTTCCTGTTTGGATGAGGGCTTCTTGTGCTTCATTTCCTCAGCTGCAGTGTGTTTACAGTTACACAGGGTGCTGTGATTAATGTTTGCCAGGTGCTATAATGCTGCTGTGATGGGAGCCATCTAAATATTAACAACATCCAACACAGTAAGCAGTGTGTTTGAGAAGTAGAGAGGCTTTTTTTAGAAATGCCTACTGTGCTTATCTATGCAATTTTTTTTTTTTTTTTTTTTTAATTCCTGATAATCTCCTGGCTAATATTCCTATAGCATAAAATAAGTGTACATCAATCTAGGTAAACACTGACTGTGAGAGCTGAGCAAAAGGAACTTGTATCATTTACTTATTTGTGCTGCTCTCCTATCCTCCTGTCCATTTGCGTAGTCTTATATTAGGTCAAGTCTCCAGCTGTATGTAGGGTCTGGTGGTCTTTGCCTCAGATAAGTGATGAAAGTCAAACTCCTTCACCGGTGCCTGGCTCAGAATTCTGGATCTGCAGGTACCAGTGGAGGATAGGAGACCCTTTTTCAACATAGAATATGATGTTGCTCTAGAAGACCTGTCATTTCTTTTCTTGTAGAAATTATCAGAGTGCATGCCTAAATACAAGAATGAGATTTTTCTATGCGAAGACTACCTTCTGGACCAGAACATCATGAAAAGTATTGGCCTCTGCTGAGGAAGAAAAATAGACTTTTAGTGTGTGTGTGTTTAAAAAAAATTAATATATATATAAAGAGAAAGAGATAGCTCTGGCAATACTGGGGCCTCAACAACTAGCTAAGAAAACATTCCTGGGAATATTAGCTGTACCAGATACGTTCTAGTTGCAGTTAGAATTGTTAAAATGTTCTTGGAAATTGGGGGGGGAAGGGGGGTGGAATCTGTTGTCTTAACACACCCTTGGATATATTTAACAGATTCTACTGTTGAATTGCTTCTACAAGTCCAAATGACATGCCCAGGTATTTCCTTAACAACTTTTTCAGTTTCCTGAGTCTGACACTTCACAGTAGTGTTACTACAAGTATTTAATTGGTCTCTCTTGTATACCTCGCAGTTCTCTCCATCAGTTCAAACTTCCTGTTTGCATTACCTTCCACTCTCAGGTAACAGGAGATGTATACCTGCATATACATTTTGGTGGGGTTTGTTTTGTTTTGGTGGGTTTTTTTTGTTTGTTTTGGTGGTGGTGTGGGTTTTTTGTGGTTTGGTTTTGTTTGTTTGTTTTTGTTTTTTTGTTTGTTTGTTTTTTGTTTGTTTGTTTGGTTTTTTTTAAACTCTATTATTGTGTGCTAAACTTCTTGTGAAACTACAGACCAGTAAGGCTGTTTTTACATCCTGGTGGTAGCTAATCTTGTGCTTTTTGGCTGTGAAAATTTCATGTTTCAGCAAAATAACTTGGTGGAATTGTCAGGCATTTTGACAGTGCTTATATTCAACTGTGGAAGTAGTCTCACACTGGGAACTTGGCTTCACATCTGCAGCGGGGCCTGGACCCATCAGTACCTGTATATACCTGTGGGAAAACTTGTTAACATCAGCATCATTCTTCATGAGCTCAGAATTAAATCCTGTAGGAGCAATGCCCAAAGCTGCAACTTTGAACACGACCTTCCCTGAAAATGCTTCTCAGATTTGTTCTTAATTGATATGTCTTCAGAGTCTGAGTTTGTTGCTTTCTCAGTAAGCTAGTTTTGCTTAAGAATCTGCTACTTAACTAAGTTGCACTAAACGCTACTGTCAAAAGCTGATTGATGGTAATTTCTTGCTTTCTTGTCTACTTCTGTAGTTCTGTGCAGAGCTACTGGAGCTACATAGGTTAAATCCTTACTAGCCTCTCCTCCCCTATGTTCCTTACCTCTGGATCTTTCTAACCTTTGTCATTCTACTCTGCATCCCTAGAGGTTTAATTTTTCTCCTTTTTACTTTAGCCACAGTATTTTGCAAAATTATAGAACAGAAGAGAAATATACTGCCAAATGAAAGGCAATCAGCTTCATGGATGGCTCAGAGAACATGGGGATTGGGATCCTCAGTATCTGCCTTCCAGCAACAATAGCAGTCATCAGAGATCCTGCAGCTTCCGGCTTCTCTGGGAGTCTATGGAGTTTGCACCTCAAAGGCTTTTTCCAAGGGTTCTGCTTCTTTTGTTACAGCTTTCTCTTAAATAAATGCCTGTATGGTAGAAAAGAGGATTTGTCCCTCTTACCTTTCATTGAACTGTTTATAGAAGAACAACTTTCTGTCAGGAAAAAGCTTCATCAGGATGGTGGGAGCAGTTAGAGAGTGTTTGTTCTCATGCTAGAAATTGGTTTCCCTAGTTATGTTAGTGTTGGAGAGCTAGCAAGAGTTAGAGATTTCCAAAGGTCCTGTCTTATGGAGCGTATGAAATTGTATGGATGCCATGTGTTGCTTTAAAAATCTTCTACAGTGACTTCAAATGAAAACTTAGGTTCCTCACCCTGATTTCTAAAGGCCGTGTCCTTTATTAGAAGGCTCAGAAGAGGTTCCTGTCACCAAAGGCAGTAAATTTACCAACTTTATTCAGACCTTTGCAGGAACGAAAAAAGCACCAGAAAGCTCTACATTCACAAATTTAGAGGAATCACTGCACTGAGGGTGGGAACGATCACAGCAAACTACATATGAATGCAGTATTCTGTTTCTACTCCTTTAAATTAACTTGGCAAAGATATGTGATATTCGCTATTAGGGTAAAATTATGTGAAGCAGCTGCACTGACAGATAAGATTAATTATCCTTTACATTGCTGACATTAACCCTACTTGTCATCAGGGCTGTGGGAAGAGTTCCCCCCATCAGGTCATTTTGTGAATGCATTTACTACCAATATGTTATTCTAAATTATCATAAAACCTAATGAGTCAAAATAGAAACTGTCACCTGTGATTTTTCTGTCAACATTTTAGAATGATCATATCTCAGATTTTAAAATGCAGAGGGGAAAATGTTAGTAGCCATCAGTTAGACTTCGGAGTTCCCACGGGGCATATACACCTTAGATACCCTTGTAAGCAACTTCCCAGAGTAAACCCGAGATGGTGTTATTAAAAGGATCCCTGAGACTAGAAAGCTAGTCTTGGCTGTAACCACCAGTTCTGCTTTCTATAGAGATGTTGCTTGAATATGGGCAGGAAGAAATACTGGTGTACCATAGGGAGTAGGATGTCTAGGTGGTGGGTTTCATGTGAAAAGGCTACTCTAGTTTTGTTGTTGTCTCCATTTATCTGTTCCAATAATTGGATGAGGTAAATATTTACCCCTAGTGTCGGGCTGCACTGACAGAAGCCAGGACTGGGCTATGGTGACAAGCAGAGCTGGCTGGTGGGTCTGCTGTCAGGCACTCAGGTGAGATGAGTGCGTCCATCACCTCTCTGGCTATGCTGTCTGGCTCTGGACCTCTTAGAAAGATGTGTGGGTTGGGGGAACTCTGCTAGTGAAAGGTGTCATGCTGGCAGCCTGGGAGTGCAGAGGTCCTTGGCCTCTGCCAGCCTGGTGGCATGATATGTTGAGGAATGCTGGTATAATTCTTTGTGCTAGGGGGGAGAATCTCCAGGGCATATCTCCAGATACAGGGAGCTGGGAGGCCAAGGATTGCTCCCTAGCCTTTGTGGGGATGTCTAATGGAGGACGTGGTGTCTGTAAGTTTCTAGGAATTGAACCTTTTGTAATTACATTGATACCAAATCCCTTTATTTGAATTTCCAGTAGGAAGTGAAAATGACAGTGGTATGGAGTTAAGACATAGCTCTGAATATAAAAAATATTGGTAGTCTCTTGTCTCTCTGTCATACTAAGGTCAATTTTAACATGAGTTTGGGGCATTCTTCACTGATAAATCACAGCGGGGTGTAAGAAAAGCCAAGTGCGTTCAAATTTGTGCATTAGAAATTCTCCCTGGAAAGAGAAGAAAATGTTAATGTTTGTAGAGAAATAATGTTTGTAACTTCTAGCAGACTGGAGTAGGCCATCCTCTAGTTTGCGACAGTAAACTAATTAGGATTACAAAAGCAATGAAGAAATATAAATTGTTAACTTGATTAAATTTGGAATGGGGCTGCCCACCTGTTCTTCTAAATATAAGTGACTCTGTAACACGACCTGTTAGTCATCAGAGGTGGGTAAGCCAGTGAAAGCTTGCACTGAGCCCTGGCTCAGGCTGGACTCTCTGTCCGTGAATGAGGGCAAGCCAAGGAAGGGAGAAGCCTGCAAGAATGTCTTGGCACTACTTCCTGGCTCACATAGTGACCTTAAACACATATCACTTTATGTAATATTTTTTCAAATGTGTATAGTCAGCTCTAACGGCTCGTTGATCCCAGCTAAGCTCTTTGGCTTGGCTCTGCTGTCAAGTGTTCTTGTTTGCCCAGGTCTAGTAAGTTATGTAGCTTGAAGCTACAGGCATTTCCTTACTATATGGAAATAAATTCAAAAGCTCCATTGTGATCTTTTGTTGAAACAGCTCTGACTTATTGCACTAAAGTTCCCCGATGCTGACAAGCTAAACAACTTGAACTTGGTGTAAAATCCTGCCAAGCAAACCTGCTTCCAGATCTTATCTACAGTGTGAAGGAGGTGTCACACAGAAGCTCATTTAAACAACTTCACACCATCCTTCTCAATAGAATTGAGTCTGCATAATCCACATGAATCTCTTGACTTAAACATTGAATCTCAATGCATCACTGCTTAGTGTGTGACAGTCACCATCCAAGTACTACTAATTACTTTTTATTTAAATGAGTCCAGACACAAAACTTTTGTGAGCATGGCATGCTTGCCAATTGCAACTCGGAGCAAGGCTCTGAAGTGTTCTTGTTAATTCTATGTGTTCTTCTTAGGACAGCAACACAGAAAATGTTTCTATGGATGTCTTCCTCTGCTCTGCTGCTCATGTCCTAAACTACAGGCTTATTATTTATTCTGCCCAACATATCTGTTTTCATAGGGGGCCCTGGCTATCAAGTATTAAATATCTGTTTTGGTGAAGTAATGTTACGTTTCCGCTAGTGCTGTAACTCTGCCTCACTGCACTGATTGGTTGATCTTAAGCCCTTTAGGGTATATTGGCTAGCAGCTTCCTTTTTGAATATGCATTATTTTCTTTCCCAAGGGCACTAATTTGACGAAGGAGCCCACCTTCTGACCATAATATAGAGCTTGACTGTTACTTGCAATTTAATGGTGTGTTGGCATTGAAATTCTGTTTTCACTCCAATTTTATGTTTTGTTTTATATACATCGTATATTGCATTTGTTACTGAATTAAAAATTGTGTTCCTAATGAATTCCATGGCAATTTTGAAATAGCTGTATATATTGCATAAATAACAAGCTTTGCAGCTGAGTAGTAACTTACATCTTCCCAAATTGCATGATTTCTTTGTCAGACTTATTAAAAACTCTCAAAGGGCACTTTATTTTTTACCTCCCTTTCCTTTCCCTTGCTGTTGTATCTGTAATTCGGTGCTCTCAGAAGCCCCAGGGAACACAGCCCTCCACAAGCAGGCAGGCTGACAACAAGTAGCGCTGGCTCAAAGTCCTGCCCCAGCCTTTGCTACAATTACACCGTAGCTCTACTCTGCAGTGTCCTGCTTGTTTGTTCCTGGACCTCTTCTAAACAGGGATTAAGGGCGTAAAACTGAATTGTGCAAGACTCTTCTT
This sequence comes from Podiceps cristatus, assembly GCA_000699545.1. Lineage (NCBI taxonomy): Eukaryota > Metazoa > Chordata > Aves > Podicipediformes > Podicipedidae > Podiceps > Podiceps cristatus. The sequence goes on along the minus strand of JMFS01059597.1, from coordinate 5,257 downwards.
TATAGTGATTTTATGCTGTGGGAAATTCCATTAGAGATTAGCTTTTTGGACCATAAAACTTCTTTCAAATCACTTCTAAGCTGGAAATGAATTCTAGTTTCCTGAGGTAAATAAATACAACTTTCCAATCCTGGTCCGTCCACCTGCCAAATTCAGGTCCATAAGGGCAGCCAAAATCTATTATTGGTTTAGACTGGTGCAAATCTTCTGACGTTAAAGGTTGAATCTGTGTAACTGAGAATGGAATTTGGCTTGTGGCCTTTGTGTTTTAAATGGCATGGGAGAGAGCCTACAATTCAGCCTAAACTTTTGTGACCAGATATAATAAGAGGAGGCTAGTGGAGAGGAAGTGATAAAGAAAAGATACTTAAAAAAAAAAAAAGTCTGTATATATGCATGTGGGCATTTGAGTGTCTGTAAATTCTCTAATTGGTTATTTTTCCTTTGTATATTGATAAACCTACATAAATATATTTATATTAAATAAACCCCAGAAAAATAAATTTGAGTTATCACTTCCTTCTAGAAGAGCATTATTTTTTGGAAGTCTTTAATACATGTGCATGAAAGCCAGTCTGTTAATATTTTTCTCTAACATGGAGAATGTTTGGGTGTCAGCTTTGCCAGTTTTTGCACCATCTGGTAGTGGTTAGAACTGAGGTTCCATTATAATACTTAATTGTGAGAAGTAACTGTTGCTTCTTAATTTCTTGCCGACTTTTATTTCTATGTTCCTTTTTTTTTTTTTCTTTTTTACTGTGACATCTTTAGCTGCTGTGATCATCACCTGTTCAGTTGAATGCTTCTGTATTCCACCAAGAAAATCTGGTAGCTTGTTTTGTATGTTAGGTAACTTTACCTAAATTTAGAAGCCATGAATTTGAAAAATGCAATTAAACAAAAACTATAATGATGGTTTCTTAAGAAAATAAATAATTTTGGCTATGGAAAGGATATTTGTATAGAAAAATGTCAAAATAATACTGCCTCATCCCAAAGAAAATAGAGAATAATAGGAATGGCCTCTTAATGATAATTCTAGAACAACAAATTTAGTTTCCGCTTGCACTGTTTTAAGTCTGTAGCAACTCCATTGAAGAAAAAAGGAATTACTCAAAATTTATATGCCGACTATCTCTTCACTAATGCCTTTCTTTGTACATGTTTGTCAGTGATTTCTTCACAAAGCACAGTGACTCTAAGCAATGTGCATGGGAAGAGAGGGCTCTTCTAAACTTTGAGAATATAAAAGAAGGCATCCAGGGCCAAACTGGCTTTCTGTGGTTTTTAAGCACTGTTTGTCAGAGCACTGATGTTTTATTATTGGTAAGGGAGTGATACTTAATATAGCAACTGGAGTAGGTTCTTGGCCCACTGCAGAGTAAGCATTGCATTGCGCGTGTGTTAGTTGCTTGAAATCTATGGAGTCTCTCAGGAGTGCAACTGAAAAGAATCTCTCGCCCTCACTGTCCAGCACAAAAGTTTAGAGTCTCAGTCTCAAGGTGTTAAAAAAATAAATTGTGATTTCACATAATGTTTTGATGTGCATTCATCTCAATGGATCAACTCATTAACACCTTTGTTTTGACTTTGAACTTTTGTTGTCAGGTATTTGCAAAAGTGATTGCCTGTTCCAGTGCTCTATCACCCTCACAGTAAAGATTATTTTCCTCATGTTCAGATGGAACTTCCTGTGTTCCAGTTTGTGCCCATTGCCTCTTGTCCTGTCATTGGGCACCAAGGAAAAGAGTCTGGCCTCATCCTCTTGACACCTGCCCTTGAGATGTTTATAAGCATTGATGAGGTCCCCTCTCAGTCTTCTCTTCCTCAAGCTGAACAGCCCCAGCTCCCTCAGCCTTTTCCCATGGGAGAGATGCTCCTGTCCCCTCTCCACCTTTGTACCCTCCGCTGGATGCTCTCCAGTAGTTCCGTATCCCATATCTCTCTTGAACTGGGGAGCCCAGAACTGGACACAGTACTCCAGGTGTGGCCTTACCAAGGCTGAGTGGAGGGGAAGGATAATCTCCCTGGATCGCTGTCAACATTCTTCCTAATCCACCCCAGAATGCAACTGGCTTTCTTAGCCACAAAGGCACATGGCTGACTCATAGCCACCTTGTCCACCAGGAGTCCAAGGTCCTTCTCCACAGAGCTGCTTTCCAGCAGGCCAACCCCTAACCTGTACTGGTGCACAGGGTTATTCCTCCCCAGGTGCAGGTCCCTGCACTTGCCTTTGTTGAACCTCATGAGGTTCCTCTCTGCCCAACATTCAGCCTGTCCAGGTCCTGATGAAAGGTAGCACAGCCCTCTGGGGTATCAGCAGCTCCTCCCAGTTTTGTATCATCAGCAAACTTACTGAGGGGACACATTGTCCCTTCATCCGGGTCATTATGACTAAGTAGAACAAGACTGGGCCCAGTACCGACCCTGGGGGACACCACTCAGTACAGGCCTCCAACTCAACTCTTTGCCACTGATCACACCCCTCTGAGCTCTGCCTTTCAGCCAGTTGTCAATCCACCTCACTGTCCACTCATCTAACCCACACTTCCTGAGCTTACCTGTGAGGGTGTTATGGGAGACAGTGTCAAAGGCCTTGCTGAAGTCGTCAAGGTAGATGACATCCACTGCTCTCCCCTCATCCACCCAGCCAGTCATGCCATCTTCTGGTGTCTGAGCTTGCCTAATGAATGTGCTGAATTGTGTTGGGAGAGGGCGAAAACTTGGAGAGTTCTGGCAGAAATAAGGAGGAGAGAAAAAAGTCCAGGTCAGGGCACCAAATCTGGCTTCAGCTTGGCTTTCCAATGGTTGCACTAAGACAACTTTATAAAAAATTTTATCTGTTGTCCTGATGATGTGCAAGAATGGCCGCTTTTCCTGGTTTTGGTTGGGGTTTTGTTTGCTGGTTGTTTAAGTGTTGGTTGGTTTTTTGTTGTGGGTGTTTTTGTGTTTCATTTTTTGTTTTTGTTTTTTTGTTTTTCTCTGCAAATTTTATGCAATGCTGTAATCTTGTGCTTTGTGAGGAGAAAGTTCATGTTTTAATAGAGACAAAGCTACTAGGCTTGACTGCATTAAAAATTAAACAGCTGTGACCTTTATTTATCTTGACAGACATATAAAAAAAGGAATGAACCTGGAGTGTCTTCTCCATGTATTATCCCTCTCCTCATCTGTGAAGCTAATGTCATCAATACCTAACTATTTTGTAATGTTACATAGTATACTCAGACTTTTTTTCCCCCCCTCCTGTTTTTCATCAGCACTAGCTTTGGCTTAGATGAGTAGTGAGAACGTAAAATAAATAAGGAGGTACAAGGATAGAAGGAATGACATGCTTTTGAACAGTACACAGCAAGTAACATGATTCTGGCTTATGCTATGGAGCAGGGTGACAAAATGATCCGAAGTGGTGTGAGGAAATTCTATCCTGGGAAAAGGTGGTGGTGCTGCTGTTCCCAGCTCTAGCCCAGGGAAGGTGAGGGGCAATGGCCAGCGGAGGAAGAGGGGGAGGCACCTTCTGGTCCCCAGGCTCTCCTGGGGCTGGTGATGCACAGCAGTAACTTGTATCTCTGGGGAGTGGGTATCTTGCTTGTTTGGGAGTTTCTCTTGTCTTACGCTTCTCTAGCTAGAAAAATAATAGATATCAAGACACACTCATACAGCAGTGATTACTAAAGAAATTTTACAATCACCCACCAATTTATGCAGAAAATTTGATGTTCTGGCAAAACCAGTTGTTTCTGGACAGGTGAACAGTATGTAGATTTAAAAGGCAACAGTGGGTATGTGGGATATCCTTGTGTCAAAACCTACTGAATAATCACTCCACAATTTATTGTAGGAGTTCTAAAACCTGTGTTTATGGAGGAGATAAAGAACAACAGAGTAGCATGAAGTTCTATGACCTTTTGAATTGCCTATCTAGTATAGACTTTAAATTTTAATTTTTTAAGTGGTGATTTCTTTGGTATTAAGACTCAATTCAAATATAGTGTACTATCTACTCAGTTATTTAAGAAAACCAAGAGATGTATGTAATCTAGTTTATGTAGGAAAAAGTGGAAAACAATGCAACACAACTAATTATGATATGAAGATACCGGTGTGCATTACGTGATGTGCAGGACAACGTGGGAATCATGAGAAAGAACTCAAGTAGGCTGTGATCTTAATGGAAAAATTGTGAAGCACGTAGAACATCATACTTGCAGGTTTCCTTTGTTATGCTTTATATTGTAATAGATACCTGGTGACCAAGGAAACAAATCTGACCAAATCTGCTGCCTGTTGAGGTTCAGTTCCTGGCAAATAAATGGTCTCTTTGTTTTGTTTTTTGTGGGGTTTTATTCTTGACTTTTTTTTTTCTTTTTCCCCCAGCTTTCTTTTCTCTCTTTATTTTTCTCAACTGTTTGGAAAATAAAAGCATGAAAAATGCAAACAGATTGCACAGAGTAGATGCTAAACTTCTGGAATAACTGTTTATAGGGTCAGGTTCTGTGCTTTCATGTATACGTACAATTCATATTCAGTATAAAATGCTAAATGACTTTGCCTAAGAATCCCACTATTGTTAAAACCAGGGAAAGTTTTGCCATCTCTTCTTTGGTTATAAATTTGTCTTGTCTTAAGCCTCTTTCTTTTCAACTTTCTGGTAAGAAGTTCAGTAAAGTGTTCACCAGAGAATTCAGCTGCAGAAAACCACTCTCCTAAGCTTGTGAACTTGATCCTTTTCCTTTTAGGAAAGGATTATGACAAATGATAAGTTAAACTCCATGTCGCTGCTTGCAAAATTTGAATTGCTGTAAGACAGACATCCAGCAGAGCTACTGAAGAGCATGGTGTAAGACTTGGCACTGTCAGGTTCTGCAGGTTTTGCCAGGCTCTTCAGTGGCTTTTTTTTCATCTCATATGAATTTTGTGTTCCACGACTCTGTTAGAAACAAATAGAAAACTGAAAGAATAGTGAGCAAAGTTATTTTAGCTGCCTTTGGGTTACTAAATCTCTAAGCAACCAAAAAATTTTTTTTTTTTTTTTTTTTTTTGTAACCTCCTCTTTAAAATAATAATCACAAAGATTAAAATCTCGTTTTTTTTCTTATTTGGTTTAGTTTTCAGGATGAGGGAAGGAGGGAGAAAGACATCTAAGCTCCTCCTGACAACCATCTACTCTGCATTTATTAGTGTCGTGGTTTAACCCCAAATGATAACTGGATCATGCAGCCGCTTGCTCGCCCCTCCTCTCCCCAGTGGGGTGAGG
>JMFS01059596.1:0-20350 GCA_000699545.1 Podiceps cristatus | reverse complement strand
TTTTAAGACAGGCAATATCTTCTTATAAAATAAATTATTACATTTAAAAAAAAAAAAATAAAAAAATCTGTCTCTTAGGGAGAGTCCCTAAGAACATATTAGCCATGTGATCTCTGTCAGGAATAAAAACTGAGAGAATGTCCTCTAAACAAACATAAACATCCAGCAGCATTAGTTTTCCAGTTGCATTTGTTGCTTTAGAAATGCTTGTGTATTGGCACAGAAAGGTTATTTCTGAATATATTATTTAATAAAAGTTGTGTTTTCCTCAAGATGATGATAAAGACTGCAGAGTGCTGAGGAGAAGTTCATGAAGGTCAGTGAAGGAAGTCTAACCTGTGAGTTTCTGCAGCTACTGTGTAACTCCCTGAATGTTCTTATTAATGGGAGTATATCCATACCGAGAAGAATTACTGTGTACAACTGTGATGTTCCAGGTAAAGAATTAACGTGTCAATGAAGGGCTGCAGGTTCTTACATTGGTTTAGCTCAAGCAAACTAGATTACTTCTTGGCATAATTTCAGTGAAGCTACAGCAGATAAAAAGTCGATCTACCCTAATTTAGCGATGTGTTCATACACAAGTATAACAAGTGTAAGAAAGTGTGACAAGAATATATCTAATTCTAGGGAACAAAAAATAAGAGGACGTGTATATACTGTTGTGCCTCATGACTTATTTCAAAATTCTTGAAGTTAACCCGATTCTTCTGTGACATCTAAAAACCATTCAAATGATTATCAGCCCTCTTGAATTTCAACATATAATTAAAGATAGTCTACCGTTTTTGATTCTCTGTACTTTGATAATTTAGAGGTTACTGAACACTGTACAAGACTTACAATGTAAGTGCAAGCACCATAAGAGACTCAAATGCTAAAACAGTAATACTGTTTTAACAATCTTCTTGCGTAGTTCATGTTCAGAAGTATCATGCAGACAGAGGGTATGTACATGTTTTGTTTCTGATGATAAGTCTGTTCTTGAAAACTAATGTGTGTGTGAAAGAAGGACCAACTAGCAGAAATGATTGGCAAGTAAGGGCAGATTGTGGTCAATACCTGTTCTGAGTTTTCAAAGGGTGCTGCAGTTAAACAGGAGTATAGTAAAAATCTAAGAGCTCAGCATCTCTCCATACATCAGTCTGTACCACTCAGTCAAGAATATTTGACATTTGTGTTATACTTCATTCATTTTCCATTAAATGGAAGAGTCAGAAAATTTAAAGCCATAGACTGTATTTTAATTATATATTGAAGTATAGGAGAGAGAATCCTTTGAATGATTTTTGAAATGTGACAAGAGAATTGGGTCAACTTCAAGAATTCCAAAAGAGGTAAGGAGGCCACGGGATATTTTCCATGTTCCATTGAGTCATTGAAGAGATGGAGGCATTTGTTCTGGCCCACTGTACTAGAAGTCATTTTTCAGCAGGGGAATTGAAATGCTCCCTACGATATATGAAAATTAGTTTGTAGGATTATCACCTATTAAAGATAACTTTTGAAACCTGTGTGCATAAAATTCGGTCCTCTTTTTGAGCCTGTTGGACTACTGTCACTTGTGTTGGGGCTAGAATTTCACAGCCCAGGTTTAGAACCCTCACTTATTTTTCTCTCTGGAATAAGAATTACACCCTGTGACTATGCTCTGCATAGTTTTAAGGAGATTTTATTTCTTCTAAAGTTAGTTGTAGAATGAAGGAGAATTCATGCAGTGCTTTTCTTAAAGATGTCCTTTGTCTTAACTAATCATGTTCCGTAATTATTTTAAGGAATTTGAATATTGTGTAAGAGATTACTTGGTATGTTTCTCCACATGCTTAAAAAAAAAAAAAAAAAAAAAAATGTACAACTGGTTCTAGTTGTCTTGTACTGCTTTTTTATTGTGAAATATGGGATTTTCTCCATTGTAGGTGTTATTGTGTATTTGATTTCTTCCTGTGTATTAAACTTCTGTGATCTCTCTCCTGTAGAGCAGATGACCTCAGGTTCCCTTGAGGATGCCCTCTGATTCTTTAAATCAAATCACATTTAAGGCTGAAGTAAAATCTGTATGAGAGAGTTTAAAATTGATAGGGGGAAGAAGGTCATAAAGAGAGGAAATGTGGCAGAAACCTGGAAAATAAGTATCATAGCTCTTATATGAAAAATTGCAATTACCTAATGAGATGAAAGTTGCTGAATTTGCAGAAATAGAAATATTAAAAGTAATTAAACAAGGTTATCTTTGCACTGATATCCATATCTTATATTAAATATTATTTTTCTTTTCCCTCTTTTTCATTTGAGAATCAATTATCTGCTTTATCAGGGTAAGCACAGATTTTCAAAGCAAATGAAGTTTAACAGTTTGCACCATTTGATAACACATAGAATTACATTTATTGATTACTGAAAACCCTGTATTTCCAAATTCAAAAAAGATCTATAGAGCATGACATTTCCTTGCTGCTAAACTCAGTTGTATTTACAAGTCTTAGATGTGTCTTAGATAAAAGAAGCAAATTAGTTATAGAGGAAGTTATGTTCAGGAAAGAGACTACAAACCAGTAACTACAGTTGCTTCTGTTCTGCTGTTCTTAGGATGTGTAAACTTTGGGACTTTTGCTGAAGTAATACTGATTTTTATCTAATAAGGAAGTAGTTTTGTCTTTGGAAACTGATAAGTGGTGCCTTTGATATCTAAATAAGGTTAATGGAAATAGTATATCAATGATGTCATTGAATATGGTACAGGGTGATTTTTCCCAGTTATGTTTCTTGCAATAAGCTGTGTCATTATAAGGTGTATCATTATGAGCAGATATATTGGGGTTTTTTTGAGAGAAATACTGCTGTCTCTTCTGAACAACACAAAAAGTTTAAAAGTAATAAGAGAAATTTGAAATTCAAAGTATAAGCTTCGAAGGAAATTGCCCTTTCCTGGGTCAGCAATATCTGCTAATGAAGGAATGGTTGAACTGGGAGTACTTTGTTCCAATGAGGTTATGCTTCCTGTTTTGAAGTCTCTTGAATAAATCAGGTGGCATTTCTGTAGGGTGATACAATACACTAAGCTAGTAATGTGTATTTAATACCTGCAAATCTTTTACAAATGCAAAAGTTGCATTCAGCTCACTGCACATTCTGGAGTACAAGTGGGAGTTCTTTAACTAACTGAAGGTAGTAAGGGTCATCTCTTAATTTTTATGCTATGTTTATCCCCAGGCAATTAAAAGTACTGCAAAACATCATTTGACATAAGAGACCTGATATTCATTCACCCTCCACCACCATTGAAATGGAAATTTTTAGTAACTTCTAGACAAAACTTTTTAGGTACATTCATATAACAAACTGAAGCCACTAACATACAGAAGAAATTTTCTTGGTTGTTGGCTTTTGTGTTAAGCTGGCTTTAGGTGGATATTAAAAATAACAGACCTGTTATAACTGCACGAGAACTTTAATGGTGACTGTCTGCTGTTATTACAGAAACTAGTACAAAGACCCTATAAAATTTCAGGGGTTTGAAGCTCCCTAATGTATTCACAGCTGACTATTGTTACTGTTGCTTGTAAAATGGCTCGGGTAATGGAATATTTGAGGCAGTGAAACCCAAATCTTGGTTCTTTTCCAAGTGACAATTCTAATAGTGGAAGTATGTCCCAGTGTTAGGTTATATCGTTTTTCTGATATTTTGTTTTCTGTGAAGCTTATTTATGTGCTAAATCAATGAATAAGGACCTCAAACTGTACCTGTTTGAACTTCAAGATGTTAAGAAATGTATTGTTTTATTTATTATTACTGCAATTAGGGATGCATTTTGAGCAGGAATACAAAACCTACTTTTGAAAAATATTTTATGAAAGTAAAAGAAAATAATTCAGCCGTCCACTTATTACAATTGGTCTTCATCTTTGGGAGTGTTGAGCTACTTTGGTTATTTATTACAAGGTAAATGGCCATCCTAGCACAGAAATATAAAAGAAAAAGCTAAAAGCTGTAAATTTTCTCTCTGGGTATCAGGTAGATTCAATGTAATGCCCTGTGAACTATTTCAGAATTCTCCCTGCAAAATCCTAGTGTGACAAGGTGTCAGCTTTGACAGATCAGTGGTGAAGATTGCACAGACTTGAATTAATAAAGGTCAGAATCATCAACAGGATGAAATGCCTGGTGGCCTGTCAGCAAACACATATACATAGTATCTGTAATAAAACTGCTGATACAGGCTAGAAAATGTAGAGTTTGGGGAAGGTCTAGGTCTTCTGAATTTTTAAATATATTTGGAATATTTGTAGGTGTTTCCAAAATGAGTGAGTTGTAATAGTTTTGGTAAAGTAAAAGCAAGGCAAATTCTTGAAAAGATACTTGAAAAAAAATCTGTTTTTTCTTCTGAATCAAAATGCACTACTTTTCCCTGGCTTGCCATGAAAAAGATGCTTGTCCAATGGGTGAACATTAATGTGAAACTTCATTTTATACGTTAGAAGTTAGCTGATGAACAACTGAGCTTGTAAGGTAAAACAGCAATTGTGAAGTCACTGATGAGCTGAATATCGAGTGAGCATTCAAAATATAACTTTCACAAATTGACGAGTTCAAAAGTGATTGTCAGAAAAGTTTTTAGTAAGGTAACTCTTGCAAAAGTATTAAGTGAGGAATCCTTAATCCTCCTGCTTTCAACTCTACAGGTGAAAGTTCCATCTTCACAAGTTAAACTGAACTTGGTTTCATGTCTATTTTCTTGTTCTTCAGTAGAAAAAATGTAAATTTAGAATGAAGATTTTTTTTTTTTGAGGTGATTCATACAACTATCTCTTACCTGTTCTCTCTCTCTCCTGTATTAATGACCTTATTTTCTATTTCTGTACCTGCTCTTTATAGATGCCAGTGCTTATTCATTCAATTCAATCTATAGCTTTCTCACTTTTTAAGTCTCCCTTTCTACCTCACTTCCCAATCTTGCTGTTTAGTGGTACCTAACTGACATTACCTATCCACTTTTGCATGAGTGGAAATGAGTTCTTCCTGAATTGCTTCTAAGATGAGTTGTCTTTGCTCCCTTGAAATCCTGTCTGCTGTTGATTGTTCTATGAATGATTCATAGAATTTCACTCACTAAATCTTAGTTAACAGTGGCATAAGTCAAGAGTTTTGGTTGCAAAATTTTTGTTCACAAAAGCAGGTGTTGATTTCTCAATTGTGCAGTACTAAGACAAACAATTATGTCAGTGAGTTTTCTGTTGTGCCCAAATGTAAAATTTAGTGTTACACCTGGTTGCAGCTGTAGTAAACAGTATCAGAATGAAATAATAATAAAGGGGGAAAATGTGTCAAAACTCTGTCAGACCTTTTATGTAATCTCTGCCTCTGTATACATACAGAACAGTTGTTTGAAATGGAGCATCTGATAATGAAGAGTTTTTAGAAAGTTGATAAAACATTACCTGCTGTAAAAGTCCACATTAGCCGAACTGGATATTTTCCAGTAGAAACCTGTTATTGTTATAATTTTCAAGCAGTTACTACAACATTTGAAATATAAGACAGCCACTGAGTATGTCATTATTTGAACTAATTTATACATAGTTTCTTGTAAGGAGGTTTTTTTATCAAAGGGGACTTGGTATGACATGGTGTCTGATGCTGGTTGAATGTGTTGTCCATGGTATGCATTTTGTGATGGTTTCATTCTTTTCTGACTGCTCACTGGAAGTAAAAGTATGTTGTGTAATAGCTGGGAAGGAAGCATGGTTTTCATGTCCAACTGCTCTCCACACTGCTGTGACTTGCCAGAACCCAGATGTGTTACATACTGCAAATGCATAGTAAAGTCTCTTAGACTTTCAGAAATGTGTAAGATGACGCACGCCGAAATTGTCACTAACCTTTCAGTCACTTCCATTCAGTAAATGACAAGGATTTTAAAGTGTTCACCTTCTTTATCCAGTAGGTAAAAATGGTAGATTAAGGGTTTTAATTTGTGCTATTTGAATTTAGAATGAGAACATAGCAGATTTTCCTGAACCTTTCTGATTACATAGAGGAGTTTCATTTCTTGAAATAAAAAAAAAAAAAAAAATGAAAATTTGTTTGGAATGGAAGATTATCTCCACTTTACATTTAGCATGGAGTTGTTAGCTACTTAAGAGGTTGAAAAGTGACAGTGAGTATACATAGCAGCTACTGTGTCATATGATTGGAAATGTTGATGGAACCAGTTTGTCCTACTGTGGAGGAACTACCTCTGCCACTTTGAAGATGTGTGCAAACCCTATGAATCATGTTGTTTTATTAATCTAGGAATACAGCACTAGGGACACTGATCACATGTTGGTTTGTCTCTACTTATACAGAAAACCCATAAATATTTACTATGACTTGTAACTACATTGAGTATGATCATGGGCATTGCAGCTTCCAAATTATCTTTAAGATACAATTGAGATAAGAACCTGAATTTGAGAATTCAGTGAACCTAAGCTTACCGAGTAAGTGGAGGGTCATGTATGTGGTGTTTGTTAGTTTCTTTTGGAAGTTAAAGTTTAAGACAGTTAAAGCTGTTTTTGCTCTACTTGGCTATTCAAGGCTTCTGTGTGCTGGGCTAATGAAAAAATGTCTCCTTTAGCTCTTACTTCCTCCACCTGGCATTTCAGCAGAATAGAAAACTGGTGGAACATTTTAATGCAGACAAGGATGATAGCTGAGAGGAGCAGGAGATTGAATAGGGTGTGTGTTGAGGGAACTGGGACAAAAAGTTCAGAGAAGAGGAATGCGGGGAAATCAGAAAGGGGAATATAAATAGAAAAGCAGAGGCTGACTTGCTTTTCAGGCTTTTGGTTTCTTACAAGACCAGCTCATTTATTAGGAATGGTTTCATGTTTCCAAAACCATTGGTTTCAACTGAGAAGTGCATTTTATATTGCATTTTCACCATTATTTCAGACTAAGAGGGAAGAAAGCAGATGGTTGATACTTGATTTCTCAGGCTGGTTTGTTCAGTCTCTGCTGATGAACCAAGTAACTATCGATATCATTTGGCAGATAATTATTTTTATTTGGAGATGGGCTTGTATTAAATCCCAGGGGGAAAAAATTTTAAAAGACTGGTTTAAAAGAACATACAGGTCCTTAAGATTCCAGTGTCAGATATCCAGAGGATTCTTCCTTATAGCTATGCATTACAAAGCATATTTAACATTTTTTTTTCCTTTATTCTCTTTCACTGGATGAAGTGGATAGACTGTGTTTCTAATTCATTTTTGCAGTATTACCAGATTAAGATTGCAGAGACACCTTTAATGCTTGCTTTTAGATTTTGCATCTTTAAAATGTCTTCCTTATTTCCTAGTCCTTCTGATATGTGAACCATAGAGTGTGGATGTCTGTGCCTTTACCTGGTGGCGTTTAGATTGTCCCTCTGTTCATTACAAGGAGAGCTGACCCTATTCATTAAGTACTTGTCAATGTGGGAAAGAGGAAAGATGTTAAGGGATGAGCAGAACATTAGGCTTGTTTTACAGAGGAGTTACGTGAATGAACAGTGTGGAACTTGAGTTTTCCACAAAAAGGTGATGGAAAATTTGCCTTTTTATGGAAATTAGGTCATTTCCTGGGGAAAATTGAGATTTCTGTTTCTGTAATCATAGTGTTATGCACTGTTAAAGATGCTTTATGAATATAAGCCTGGCTTTCAGTCTTCATTCTTCAATGTGTATTACCAGTGACTAATGTATTCTTTCTTACTTTGTCTTTGCATTTCAAACATAGTTTCTGTGCCAGGTGGAGTGTTGAGGAACACCAGCCTTTCCCTATATAAACTCTGCTACCTTTCTGATTTGTATAGTCTCCCGTTCTTCCTTTAAAGTAAACAGCAAAAGACTGCTTCCAATCCAGTAAGAAAAGTTGATGAAATAATTTCTGCATCTGTGAACCTACAGTTTGAGCTCTCATCCCAACATTGTAATGATTGCAGTAATTCTACAATATATTTTAAAAAAATATAGAAACATTTTTTTTTTAATTGAAGATAGCTGTTTGAAGTAGATGTGAACTATCCTAGGTGTTCTGTTTTTTTCACCAACCTGAATATAGCCTCTTTATAGAGATAAAGTTATATTAAAAGTAAAAGGAAGTTTTATTTAAAGTCCTTTTTATCTCATGTTTACTTTGTCTTACAACTCACAATAAATGGCAAGGTTTTTTTCTTTAATAGTTCTGAAGAATAACACTAGACTATGTAGTTCTGCTGTCAACCCTCTGTAGAATTCAGAAGCAAGGCATGCTATAGTCTAGAAACAAAGCAAAATAGTTTCTAAGGATTTCCCTTTTTAGTTAAACGTTGCTCAGTGGACAGTACTCTTCACTTACTCGTCATAACATCAGTAGCTGTTTTCCAGAATGTGTATTAAGCCAGTTCTCAAGAACAAGGTTTTAAAATATTCAGGTTTACTAATGCTAAATGAGCAATCCATTCAAGTGTAAGCTTCATGGAAGGAAAACAGGAAAACACAATTTCTGAAAGGTTTCTACTTCATAGGTCACCATCTCTTCTTACTTTAAGATCGCTCATAGCACTGTGCAGGAATTGAAAATTCTTCCACAGTTTGTGGATGCTGTTCAGTAAGCTGCTTTGTTAAAGATTACTCATCTAGTATTGGATGGTAAAGAAAGTGGAGGATTTATGAGAAGTTGCTTTTCTACAACTGTTTAGAGTTTGAGAGAGAGAGAATCAAGATGGGAGAGAGCCCACAGATTTTAAAAGATAAGTTCAGTCCTGGACAGATGTTTTAAAAGAGCTATGAAGGTCAGATGTATGGATCCAATAGGAAGTTTAAATCCAAGAAGCTTATTATTGAGGAATGAAGCCTTTCAGGTGAGACAGGTTCATGCAGACTGGAAAGTCTGGGTTTTACTCTCATTTCTATTCTCAGTTTTCTATTTCTAAGGGGAAAGTGATGGAGTGACCTTGAAAGTGGTAATGCTCTCAATCTATGGAGTTCTGTCAATGTACCACCCACTGTGGTCTCCTAAGAGTGCAAGACTTCATTCATCTAGACCTAAGGAAGCCTTGTTGATACAGAATGTTTGCAGTACCAGGTTCAGCTGTTCTCTGGTAGACACATAGAGTGCCCTGAAAAAGCACAGGGTGGAGCAAAAAGGCAGTTTTCATCCTTGACAAGCATAAATAAGGTGACCATTGTTCTTGGTCAAAATATTTGGGAATCAAAATGGTGTTTTGGAGGATAAAATCATTCCTAATCAGCATTGTCAAGGCTTGCAATTATCTGCATTTGAGAAATAGGGTGGGAAGTGTGTATATCTCTTTGTATTTCAAAGAAATCCATAGGGTACCCTAAAAAAAATAGTTACTTCTAGGTTGGTTTTTTGATCTCCCCTTTCCTATCAAGGCAAAACTTGTAGGTGGTGTAGACAAATCCCTTATATCACATTGTTTTGTTTTCCAATATAGGTCACGACATATTGTTACAATGAAGAGACTATACACTGTGAAAAAGAAAAGTTGGATTGTGTGGATTGTGTCTATAATACTAAAAACTGAATACTGCATAATGAAGGGGCTATGTATGTAATATATTGCACTGGTAATCAGGAACTAGAAGTAGTTTTGTCTGCAGTTCATCAGGATGCTTTTTTATTTTTTTTTTCTTTTTGACTTTGCTTTGAAATCCCTCTCTCTTCCCAGTCTTTTTTTACATTATTAGTCTCCTCAATTGCATATATGTTTGTTAAAATCAGTTGTAAAGAATGGATTGATATGTAATTTGAGAATAGAACTGTGTATGTGTACTTCCAGATCTGAATAATCATTATCCTTAGTGTTAAAAGGTCTGTGTAATCTGGGACTGTTTAGCTAGTGTAGTTAAAGTAACAAATGTGGTACTATATCTGTTGTTATTTTTTTTAAATCTTGATCGTTAAGATTTTTTTTCCTTCTTCAGTATTTATTTGTGTAAATATACAAATAACTTAGAAGAAAACAGCTTATTCCACATTGAATTTTTTTTTTTGCTAGTTGATACTGTGTGCTGGATTTGTAATTTTTAGCCTTCTTATGAAGAATTAGAATGAAGCTGAGGTATGGCTAAAGGAAATTATGTTTCTAACTCTAAACAGTTCATTGGAACTTAGTAAGTCACTGAAGTTTTCTGCTATTAGTTATTGTGAACTTTCCTCACCTTAGTTAACCAGTTCTATTAATGTGATACTTCATGTTAAAACCTGATCATAA
Source organism: Podiceps cristatus (assembly GCA_000699545.1). NCBI lineage: Eukaryota > Metazoa > Chordata > Aves > Podicipediformes > Podicipedidae > Podiceps > Podiceps cristatus. Next base: position 10,109 of record JMFS01059596.1, on the reverse strand, counting down.
TATTAGTCAGAATCCTTTGATGTGATTTTTCTTGCAGCTGGTAAATAGAAACAAACCTGGTTCTGGGTATTAATAGATAAATGTGCAGTAACATTAGCCAATTTCATCTGTTTATCTATTAAAATATTGGTTTTTCTGTTGTCAGTCTCATAAACAAGAAATATATTATGTAAAAGCAAAACTTTAAAAATACCGAAATTTAAACTTTTAAGTGATCTGATCTTTCAAATGGCCATTGGTTATATTGCCCTTAATTCATAACTCTGGCTATGACATATGATAGTGGAACGTCCCGTGACACGTCAGTGTTTAAGGTGGCAGTAAGTCTTTCTCACCTCCCCTGTAAAATCTGTGTGTTACCTAAAATATTTGTACCCACAGAGCAGACATGTTAGTGTAGCAATCATAAAGCAAAACCAGGAAAAAAATCTGCATCTGGATATATGTTATTAGGACAGTAAAACTAGTAAAACTACCTTCTCAGAAGAGTTTGTGATTCAGCTGTGCAGTTAAAGTTAACAAAAGATGGTTGCTATGTACAACATTAGCTGTGTATAAACACAAAGAGAAATAAGTCAAGATTACTGTGACTGCTAGTGGAAATACTGCAATTTGTTTGCTGTGCACTAATGTGTTTATATTACCCTTAAAAATGTACTTTTTCCAGACATGGTTGCATACTGCAGTTATAAGAGCTATTGACAAGCTACTAGTGATTGCTCCTGTGAATTCACAACCACCCAGTTTGTGAATGGCAGATGTTGATTTATTGTGGGACTTCATGAACCTAACAGTAATGTCAATTTTCCTACACTTCTGTATATCCTATAATAATTTTAGTAATATATGTTGTACAATTAAGGACAAATAGTGCTTTTGTTTGATAGTTTTAAAATGTGACATTATAAAATACAGTCAATATCATTTTAAGTTTAATCATCCTCTCTATGTCAGTTCCTAAACAGTTTGTTCCATTTCTTAATTCTATCTTACTTTCAGATTCAACATAATCAGATCTTCATTATCTAGAGGCAAATTTAAAACCTTTCTGCCAAAATTTGTTGTAAGGTACGTGCAAGTGCTGTGATCATACGCAAGCTTATGACTTCAAGTCAGGTATTAAAAAAACCCTCTATTTGCTATTAGATCAGCTAGTGGTAATGGCTAATCTTTAGTGTAGTTAATATGAGATAATTTCCATGACATTAAGCTGTTACTGAAACACTTCAAGTTCATTTAAAAAATGAAGACCTGAAAAAAAATACTAGAAATTGTTAAGAATTATATTAGTATATTTTTCCTTTTTTTTCCACCTTCCCCCCCCTCCCCCATTAGAAAGCTATCTAACCATGATTTTTCAGCCTCCACTGATCAATTAACTGATGGCAGCTCATCATCTAAGCTAACCACATGTCATAATGTCATGAGGCTTCAGCATGTTGTTGTGGTTTAACCCTGGCTGGCAACTAAGGTCACTCACTCCTACCCAACGGGATGGGGGAGACAATCAGAAGAGTAAAAGTGAGAAAACTTGTGGGCTGAGATAAAGACAATTTAATAGGGAAAGCAAAAGCCATGCGCAATCAAAGCCAAACAAGGAATTAATTCACTCCTTCCCATGGGCAGGCAGGTGTTCAGCCATCTCCAGGAAAGCAGAGCTCTGTCACATGTAATGGTTACTTGGGAAGACAAACACCATCACTCTGAACGTCCCCCCCTTCTTCCACCAGCTTTATATTCTTTGCATGACACCATAGGGTACGGCATACCCCTTGAGTCAGTCGGGGTCAGCTGTCCCAGCTGTGTCCCCTCCCACTGCTTGTGCCCCCCAGCCTCCTCACTGGTGGGGTGGGGTGAGGAGCAGGAAAGGCCTTGGCTCTGTGTCAGCCCCGCTCAGCAATAACAAAAACATCCCTGTGTTTTTTGTCCTGACTTTTTGTCACAAATCCAAAACATACCCCATAGTAGCTACTGTGAAGAAATTTAACTCTATCCCAACCAAAACCAGTATACATGTGTATTTGTAGAGTTGTTTTAAAATTCAAAGTTGCTCTGAGACTGGAATTTCCTGCAGCCACTATGCCCTGTCAGTTGACATATTTTTCCTCTCTTTCCTCCTGCATTATGCATTTTAAGACTGGCTTAAGATGGACTGAAGATTGTGAGGAGCTCTTCCTCATAAAGAAAGAAAGGGTCAACATTTTGGACAATATTTTTGGTCATCTGTTTTAAGAAATCATCTCTCCCCTTTTCCTAGTACTCATGTAGTCTAGCTACATGATTTGTTGATTGGTTGTTTAAAAAAAAAAAAAAAAAAAAAAAAAAAAGGTAAGTAGCATTTCCATTACTGTGTTTAATATCATAAAGAGTTGAACAAAAAGTTTGCATGATGTCTCTCTCTGAGATGATGTTACCCGTGGTGAATAGTTAATTTGAAGTCACAAGTACCAGACTGACATAAGTAACACAAAAGTTAAGTAGAATAGGTTTTATAAAAATATTCAGTAAACTTATAATGAATATTTATAGTTGTTATTAATAGGACCAATTCAGAGATCAGAATTGCAACCTAAGAGTGAAAAATTAAAGAGCTTAAAACCTCAAGGACGCTTTCTCAGCAGGACTAAATAGAGCGCTAGTTAGGAAGGAGAAGCACTGGAGCAAATAGGGTAAATTAGGCCAGTGTAGGGACAGAAAAATTGTTAGTAATACAAGAGTGAAAAAAAATATATATGTAAATGCATAGATTAAAAGACCATCCATTTTCAGTAATCCAAAACATATATTTAATACCATATTCTTTCTTCAACAGTAACTTATTCAGGATGCTTAAGGGAGAGAGTATTAAGAATGCTTACAGAGGTAATTTTTCAGGTAACTACTAACCTCCACCAATCTGTGGCCCAAGGGATTCCTGAACAATAGGTTTTAAGTCTGTCATATGCTTAATATTGCTGGTAGATACACTGTGCTTACACTTTATGTATCTTAGGTTAGCCAGTTACTACAGACTATTTGTTAAATGCCATGATTTCTCCTTAATGATAGATTTGTTACATATTTTTTCCCTCCCTGTTTAGTTGCAGTGTAAATGGTACTCATCTGGCAATCCTTCTGTACTTCAATTGTATCAGAACATTTTAATGGTTTAAAAAGTTGTCAAGGATTAATTCCCAATTAGGTATTCTGATAGCCAAAAAAAAAATAAAAAAAAAAAAAAAATGCAAAGGAAGGGAGTCAGACAACCCCTATGGCCATACTTTTTATATTTAAAGAGATACTGACTTAATAATGTTTTGCTATCTCATAAGACCTTTGAACTGCTGTGTCTGATATTACATGATTTGGCCAACTTGCACAGAATGCCTTACTGCAAAATGTCCATTTTGAATAGATCATCCTCATTACTCTTTGCTGTCCATTTGCAATAGCTGATGCAGGTATTGTATTATAATACAAAAAAAATTCTTGCACTGCACACAAAATGGCAGTGCTATTAAAGCAGTGCCATATGCTATTATTATTTTGAATCAGAAATCATATTCACTGCACAATGTTTAAACAGGAGACTTGAAAATTATCTTGTGGTATTGAGCAAGGCTGCTGGCAAGGCTCTGTGACCCATCTGGAGTGCTGCAGGCTCGTACAAGGCTGAATTCCAAGCTTGCAATGAAAAATAGGAGGAGGGGTCTGGCAGTGATTGTGTGCAACAATGCATCACTGTAAATACAGATGCAGTATATATATAGTAGAGATATATTACACAAGCAAGAAAGCATTCTGAGAGCAAGGGTTTGTAGGTTTAGAAACATCTTTGGACTTTTAAAAGATTCTTTTAGTTCTTTTTTCCCTTTCTGGGACAGGCACAGGATTGTAATATTTTTTTTCTTTTCTAAACAAATTCTCCTTTATAACCATATGGGAGTTATGCTTTTGCTTTTTAAACAACTTCGTTCTACTGTTACCTTCAGGCCTGCCATGCTAGAGTACTGATTTATTTCCAGCCCCCCCTTCCCCCCAAGAGCTTTAGCTCCAAATTGGTAAATTGGGCAGTATGAGCTATTTTATTGTAACAAGGAAGAAGTTAAAGCATCTCTGCAATTCATGTTGCTATGGGTTAGAAGTCGGCAATGCCCAGTTGCCTGGATTTTTCTGTTTGTTTCTAGCAAAGTCACTACAATATCCTTAAACTAGGTCTTGTTTCTGTCATGACAGGATGCGCTGTTTAGGCCCCACTGCTACCTGTCCTCAGAGAGGTAATCCAAAAATTTTACTCTTGTGAGAAACAGTCTTAATCTACCATACATATGGGAGTGTTAGGGGAACTCCCTGTTGTCTGGCACTATCCTTCATGGGTTAGAGTGCCCTGTTTCCTTCCTCTGTTGAGATTTTGGAGTGTGGGATCCCGCTCTCGGAGTAGGCACCTAACAGTCTCATCACACCAGCTGGTGTCTCCTTCACTTTGGATTTCTACATTTTGTTTTCTGTTTTTGTTCTAAAATGCGAAGAGATTATTCAGTCTTTGAAAACACAGATCTTGCTATGTAAAGCAACTGGTGAGCTTTGCTCCGTTTCATATTGCTCTGTTGCGCAAGTGGAAGATGATGATCAATAGTAGGCCTGGAGCTGCTAGGGAAAAGGACCTGTGGGGAAGATATGTCTATGGGTATATTCTGGTTTTGTTAAGATGTGTGGAGTTGGGCACTGATGCAAAGCTTCACTCCTTCAGTGTTGTAAACTGGGTTTACGCATGTGTTCTGTATTTGATCTGAGCATTCTGACTGACTTAAAGGGCTTTGATATGTAAACAAAACTTTTTTTTTTTTTAATCGGGAAAACATTCTTCAGACTGTTGTAAATTTTTCATAAATTGTAAAGTTGTAAATTTTTCATAAATTTTCATAGATTGTCAATGAATCTACCCTCTTCCTTGATTTTTATAGGTTTTGCATCTGACATTAACTATATAGATGGCAAAATCAGTATAATGGTACTTTGTCTACACCTCATTCCACTTCCCATGAGTTTCATTAATTCTAGAAAAGCTTCCCATTTAGGCTGCTTGTCACACACTTGCTGGCAATGTTTGTGTGAGCTTGTACATTAATTAGTACTGGCAGGTATAAGGAGGGGACATGACCCAAAAATGTGTTTAAGTCATGTTCTCTCCCGAGATGTCTGTTCTTGCAAAGTATATCTTGGTAGCGTCTGTGTCTAATGCCATGGCTTATCCCCAGATGCAGCGGGTTCAAGCAGGAGGATTAATAATTATTATTTTAGCACTACAGTAGGAATTTCTGGTTACCTAACAGCTTTTAGTTTACCTTCCTGTATTCATTCATTTAAACTCTTCTAGTACCTTTTTAGTTCACTAGAATTCTCCCTTACAACCATGAACTCTGTAGCTATAGCCATCATTTCCTTTCCTTCAGTTCTTTTGGAAAAGCAGGTTTACTCTATCTGCTTAAACAGTGAGTAGCTGATTGCTTGAAAACATGAGCATCACTGATGCTGCACCTAAAATAAACAAAAGCTTGGGTTTTTTGTTTGGTGTTGTGTGTTGGGTTTTTTTGTGGGGGTGGTATTTTTTGGTGTTTTGGTTTTTGTTTTTAATTAAAAAAATAAAACAAAAAACCAAACCAGACAAACTATAATACTTCTATTCCTAGACATCAACATAGTGGTCACATACAGATTGGCAGTTTAGTCCGAATAGAAGAAACCCCTTGGAACTTAATCACAAGTTTTAACTTTTTGAAAAGGTATTTTCTTCTCAAAAAGATACTTTCCTCTCTTGCAACGTGTTTGCATTTCCTGGATCTGAAGATTATCAGAAGCTGAAATAATAAAACAATAACCACAATCAAGTGCTAATAGTGAAAAAACATTAGAAAGAAACCAAGGATTCCATAAAGTGATACATTATCATGAGATTTCAAAAAGTAATTAAATATGGTACAAACCAACTTTATAAAGGTTTTACTGTTGTTCCTATGTGTTGTCAGCACTTGAAGAAGATCAGTATCGTGCAGAAGTTATTTCTGTCCTCATTGGAACAGAAATCATTTCCATAGCTTTTGCTGAATAAATATCTAAGGGATTCCATATTGAAAATGATTCTCCTCTTATGCTGTCTTTGTAACAAAAACCTGCTGTAATATTGTAAGGTCTCTTGGACAGAGCTGGAGACTCGATGGCTTCAGCCTTAGGGGTTTGGTAATTTAAAAATCACTTGTATCATTTCAGTTTTGAGATGAGAAGCATTTTTAGATCTGTTAGACTTTCAGTCCTGTTTTCTTTTACTTTTTTGGAAAATCCTTTCTTTTTTTTTTTTTTTTTTTTTTTTTTTGTCTTTGCTTTGCTACATGAAACGATTGATATAGGTAATAAACCTGACCTAGTTCTAGTCTTAAAACTGCAACTGACAGTAACTTGTTAGGGAGTTTGATCTCCTATCAAGGCTTAGGTGGTAGCCTCTATAGGAAGTAGATGGTATCATAAAAATTCCTCAATAGGTAACTTTATAAATTGGAATAAAAAGTTATAAGAATAATGTCAGCAGAAATGCTTTCTTAGATCGCAGGAAACTGATGCCTTTCTGACATACACAATAACACACAGTGGAAATACATCAGAGGCACAGGTATCTTTCTGTTTCTTAGTGTAAAACAGAAATACTTATGAGCTTCAAATTATCAGTGATACAGAAGAGACTGTATAGGAGCTAGTCTTGCAGTTCTTATGGGGTCGGGGGAGAATACAGCACATAACATACTCAATGACTAAAGCTCACATCAAGAATGAAAGTAATTTAAGTGGAAAGTTTAAATGCCTGACACATCCTTTCTAAAACAGGAAGAACTGCTGCAATGGAAGTGCTTCTGTCATTTATAAGGAGTTCACCTACTAACTCTATTGACCAATGAACTAAGCAGTTTGCTGTGTTGTCCATTGAATTCTGATTAAAACTCAAGCATAAAACTCTAGAGATAAAAACCAACACATAATATTGGTATTGAAGATCCATGTCAGTTACCTAGTGCTGTATGTCACAACCATGACACTTGAACTGCCTGAAGCAGTTACTAAAGGAGTACGTAAAATATTTGCATGTCTGGGGACTAAAATAGTTGTTAAGTGGAAGTCATTAAATATGTTTTTTATATGATGTACTGTAATGTGATCCTGATCCTGCTAATGCTTATATACATAGATGACTTACTTTGTTCCAAAGCAAACTTACTTAAATTTAAATTGGCATATAGCAGTTTGCAAGTTTGGGAGCATAATGTTGATGGCTATTGAGCTAAGGCTGTGCCTGCTTCTGAAGTAGGCTTCTGAAAAAGGCTGTACATATTTGAAAGAGTCAGAAAAGGACTTGGTTGTGGGAGTACAAATGAAGGTGTTTCTGCTTCTGTGCCTTCCTGAGCATTCAGGGAGAGGAGAGGATACAGTGCCAGTGCTTTGCATGCCTGAGTGAATAAAGATGCATTTCAGTGTCATCTCATTTATACTGTACCCAATGAACGTGCTAAATATGAGCAAAGCAACAGTTGCAGGGCTGTGGCAGATTTCTTCCACTATGCAGGAGAACTGTAGAGTCATTATGGCTAAAAAAATAATAATAATAATAAATAAATAAATCTCTATAGTCTGAGCCTATCTATGCTTTCCCTGGGAAGGGGACAACTCCATCTCTGCTCCTATCTCATATTTTATGTATGGTTTAGTTAGAACATCGGGTTTTGGCCAAAACTATGATGGTATGAAATTCTGAATTTTGGAAAAGTTTATTAGTGGGAAAAGTACATTTAGATGTTTCTTTCCTACGGTTTCTGAATGATATAATAAATGTGTATGTCTGCCACATGTGGGCCTTATCTGAAGCTCATTGTAATCACAGAAGAACAGCTCTTTAGAGCAGGCCTGGTGTGATCAGTGAATAATAGTATAGTTTCCATCTTATTTCATTTATTGTCTTTTTTATAAAGTTACAGCTATAATATACCATGAAGTACTAAACCTTTGCTTAATGTAAATGCCACAAACCAATGGAAAATAAAGGATAAATAACACAAATTTTGGAATGAAGACTTTCATTTGCATCTGAATATTTTTCTTATCAAGACTTGACTTTTTTCTACCCTGAAATATATGCCAGATAAAAAGTTAGGAAATACGTTCATTCTTTATGGCATTTATTTATACAATAATGCACGCAAAGTAATCTTTAACTATCACTCTATAGGATATCAAGTTATCTTTAATTATCACTACAGAATGGTTGCAAAATCAAATACTGTTGGCAATCAACATTCATTATACAATAGCATGATTGCATCTGTTCATATTACTAGATAAGCGGGGAAAATCAAAACGGTGTCTGATTTAGCCACTAAAATTATCTGAGCAAAATATTGTATCTAACTCTCTTAATATCTCTCAGTGACTTTGATCTGATTAAAGTCCAAAGACATGTAACCACAGATGCAAATTTTCTAGTGCCTCAGAAATTAAATACTGTTATATTTCAACAGACTGAATAGCTGGAACCATACTCCAGCTGATGTGATTATAGGCCCAGTATAAACTTATGATAGAGAGCTGTCTAAATCTCTGAGGCCGCAGGTGCAGGATTATAGTAAACCCCATTGAAACACACAGTATTCTGCCTAAATGCACAAGTACAAAATTAATTAGGCAGTTGATCACATAATAAAAGTATGATGGATAATCTAATGGAAACTACCAGCTCAAAGTCAATAACAAACTTGATTCTTTTATTAGATGCAGCTGATTTTCAGTTCCTCTATTTACAGGATTTTGTGCTTAATAGAAGATAAGAAAAAAAAAAAAAAAAAGTTTTTTTTTTGAAAATGAGAACTCAGTTACAGTATTTATCTCTGTTGGAAACTATAATGTGTAAGCTATGTAGAATTTGTAGATAGACATATCTGCAAGTAATTCTCTAAGATCAAAGCATGGTGAAATAATGAGACAGGCTCCAGCTGTTGGATTCCAACAGCTTTTGATTTGTGCTCTAGTAGAAGCTCCAGGTTTTGATTCTCTGTTGATTATTTCCATGGTACTGGAGATGATTTGTGCATTATTTAAAAAATAGGCAGTAGACAGCAAACAAGAGTGAGTTTGTAAACTGCATCTGAAAGGACATTTTACTTCCTGATAGAAATTATTTCTTCCTATTCCTAGGCTTCCCATAACCAGCTGCCCTGGTTAAAAAACACCTTCTAAAATATATACATAAAGGAATTTATTAAAATAGTAGCTAAGGTTGTTAGAAAATGGTGTGAGCAAAAGCTCTGGGGATGTCAGTGTTCTGTGTAGAGAGGCTATTCTGGAAACTGTTTTCTCGGAGGGTTTGCAGGGCACATTTTACCACGAGTATGATACTGTCAAGGAATTACTAGCAGTAGAAAGCAAGTACCTTGGAAGAACTTTGGAGGCATTATGGAGGATATGAGTCTAGTCGAATACATTCCTTACATTACCGTGTGAATGTACCGATGTGACTGTGCAGATAAAGGTCTTGCTCTGAAGGGAATTCTGAAAAATCTGGTTCTGAACTGCAGTCTTCCTGATTTTTCTTTAGAATGACAGAATAAATGACAGAACACTTCAGGGAAAGCATTGTATCTCAGTTTCTCCCTGGATTAGGGTTTACATCTGTTTCTATTCTAAATTTTAGAGGTCGTTTATAAGTTGGTAATGCATTATATGAAGACTCTTGATTGTTACCAGAATGTCAGAATTCAAACTACTATATTGGTAAATGTTTGTGTAAATAATGTACCATGATTTTTTAATGTTTGCTCTTTTTCTGGTGCAGATCAGAATGATAAGTAGATATCTAAAGGTACAATTGCTTGGATGTTTCTCTGCAGTTTAGCCAAAGGCTGTGGTCTCAAAAATGTATTTAAAAAATTATCCTATGTTTTTAACATAATCTTGATGTTTTTGTTGAACTGGATTTCGTCTTAGAGCAGTTTTTCTCATGGCTTTTGAACTTCTGTCTTTACTTATAGAATCAAATCACAGTAGGCAAACTTTCCATCTACAGATAGAATCATAGAATCAAAGCATGTTTTGGG
>JMFS01059592.1:0-10586 GCA_000699545.1 Podiceps cristatus | reverse complement strand
TCCCCGGCTGCGTCCGGCCTGCGGGTAACAGCGTTTGTCAGAAGCCGAGCGCTTGCTCCGACAGGGGGGACGTTTAAGCGCCCCGCCTTTACTAAATCGCAGCTGGTGTTTAACCGTCCCCGTCCTTCTCGGCCGCGTTCAAAACGCACATTGCCCTTGTTGAAGCGTAGCGGTGTGGTTGCCCGGCTCTCGCCGGTCCACGCGCACCTGCAGCGCCGGGGGATGACCCCCTCTTCGGTCTGTCAGAGCGGGGACTCGCCTCTACAGACCGTTGGGTTAACTTCTGCTGCACTGCACGAAGCTGAGCTGAGGCCATCCAAGTGGCAAAGCACTACGTGCTATTTAACTCCATGCTTTATTTAGCAGAAGTAAAAATATTATTGTCTGTAATCAGTGGGAACATTAAATATTTTTAAAAGTTCGCACATCTAAAATCTGTATTTTTTTCAGGCTAAGAGTCATTAAATGTTTGTCTTCAGTAGCTTATTGTTGGATTTCATAACTGAAAATGCTGGTTTTAATTAGTTCTCCATATGGCAAGCATATCTTGCCCAGTTCATGATGTCGCTGTAACTAGTTTGTAGCTGCCAGCATTTTTTTACTAGTTTCCTCTTTATTACATCATCATCTATCACTTTGTCAAGCCCTTAGAATTTAAAAAAAAAAAAAAAAAAAAAGTGTCATTCTATCGTAAGCAAACATACTTAGAGTAACTTTTATTTGAGTACTAGAGAACCTCTGACACTGCCTGCTCCTCCTTGAGTAGTTCTCCACTGAACTACCTATGCACACCCTTTGACTTACTCCTCTGATTAAAAAACTATCCCTGTTTTAATTACTGGATTCCACACAATTGGGTCAATAGGTTTTGCAGTCACACCTCTACTCTGAAGTGTAGTGAAACAAGTCTGAATGAAACACTGTATGTTGTTAAAGTATGAACCACCAAGTTCCATGCTTGTAAAATTTTTAGATTTTCCTTGACCACTCCTTGGTCATAAAGCTTTACATGACGTATTTGTATTGACTGAAATAACACTTAGTTTTAGACAACTTCACTTAAGACTACTATTAAATATTTTTTCTAGTCACACGATCTAACGCGAGATTCCGAATGGTAAGGAACTGCAGTTAGTACTTGTGCATCAGCTGAGTTTTACTTTTTAGGTTCCTATTTCGGAACACCAGCAGCAGAAGGGATGTAGATGAAAAAGTTTAGCCATCAAAACCTACATAAGCTGCAACCAGATGAGTACGTTTTCTCATTGCTGTAGCTCTCAATGCTAGATGAAAAAGTTTAGCCATCAAAACCTACGTAAGCTGCAACCAGATGAGAACGTTTTCTCATTGCTGTAGCTCTCAATGGTTCTTGGCACTCCTCTCATCCTACTAACTTCAGAAGATACCATACTAAAGTCTTCCAATTAAAGAGTTCTCTGAATTGTTGCTGTAAGGTATTCTGCAATATTGCGCACCTTTTTTTAAAGTAGGGTAAGGTTTTGCGAGTCAGCTGAGCCAGCCTAACTTTCTACTAAAAGGAACAGCTTTATGTACTTATTCAGGAAACAAGTCTTGAACTGGTTTCTCATTTCTGCTTAAAAAACTTGATATAAAACTAACCCAGCATTCAAGAAAATCTTTGCCACTTTATTAAGATGATTAGCCAGCTTGGGACACGGGGTGCAATGTCAAAAAACCCATATCTGGGAGGAAGAAGACCAAGATCATGTGGTGACAGCTATTAAGAAGCTCAGTTACTCAGCCGATCTCACTCCGAACAGCAGTAACTATACTGTCCCTATCAAAATGACCTACCGTACAGGAGAATTATCAACTGCGCAAGGAACAAGACAGGGAACAGTGTAGGTATTAGTTGTGGAAGTACAGGAGGACAGAAATAGAGAACGCAACCACGAACCAACAGTGTGTGTTCTTGCAGGAAAAAAGGCAACTTGGCAAATGCTCAAGAAGGGAAAGAATCTCGTATATGAGTGACACTGGTAAGGCACCACCTAAAGCACAGTATCTGTAGACACTGCAGAGAGCAGCCAGAAAAAACGTACAAATATTAATTTAAAATGTTAGGGTTGCTTCATGTAACAAATAGTTTTTGGTTTTTTTGGTGGGTTGCTTTTTTGTTTTGGTTTGGGTTTTTTCATTTTTTTACCTTTTGAGCTACGTTGTCTATTTACCAAAGAATTTATATTTGCTTGCACATCCGTAGGGCACATTAAGCAGAGCAATAGTTTTCACATTCTTTTTTCCAACATCTAAGGCTCAGGTGAAGTGTATAATCTATAGATTTTTACTCATTTCCAAGGGTAAGCAAAATATCTTGGATTAAGTTTTATGAATGATTTTTCATGTGGAGCTCTGTAAAATTACCGAGTATCTATACACTATCTATTAAGATGAGACAGACAGAATTAAGGATTTTTCAGATAAGGAGATAGGACAGTAACACTTAGCATTTAAGTCATTAACATCTACATTAGCATAGTAGAAATCAAATGCAATAATTTCTACATTTCTGTCTTAATTTCTGAGTCAGGGAGTTATTGACAGTTATTAACTCTGTTCATTAAGTTACTAAAGCATCCTGCTAATCAAGTCACACAGTTCTTGTACTGTACTTCCAGTTCTTATTCTGTCTTTTATCACCAGATTTCTTCTCAAAAAAAAAAAAAAAAAAAAAAGAATCCACAAACCAAAATAAATAGCCTTTCGGTTATCCAGGATTCAACAATTAGCAAAGCAACAGGTCATACTGCTTTAAAATTATTTTGTAGTTTGCACCAATGCTTTATTTGGAAGTGAATTGCAATGCCACTACATTATTCAACAGTCACGTGACTGAAGACATAACAGGAGTGAAGTGCTACCTGAACCACAGTAAGACCGGGCAGAGGGTTTTTTCCTTGTTGGAAGGAACAACAGGATTTCAAAACTTTGACATGTCTTACGCTGCTCGTAACAGGAAGAACAGCATCAAGTAATTTGTGTAACATAGGTAAATCTTACATGTTTTCCTGCTATTTACAGGTATCATTTCAGTAACTGTCACTCATTTTGAGGGCGGATTAAAACATCTACGAGTGGGAAACTGTTGTTTCAGATACTCTTTTTCATTAAATTCCTAATGCAGAACATACAGAGCATTTAAGTTAAATATAGCCCCACACTTCCGTTGAAACAAAAATTATAAGCAAGTTTTTTCTAGTGTTGGAAAAGACAAGAAGGGTCACTGTAAGCTAGCAACCATGAAACCTCTTACCTTGGCTGTCAATCAGCAGCCAGAAGCTGAAAGACTGAATCCTGTCTGCTGGACAGATTTATTGCCTCCATGAAGTTTCTTCTGGGCAAGGCTGTTTAAGGCTGCTCCTTAAAGAGTTCTGCTCGGCATAATGTAAGATTAGGACTTCCATAAACATGCTACTACTCAAGTCAAGTTTAGTCTGACATTTTATTTTCTAGTATACAAGATAGGGCGTGAAGCCTTCAGGGTCTTTTGACTTCATAAAAAAAAATATTCTGCAGTTGTTTGGTTGGTTTGGGTTGGTTTGTTCCCCCCCCCCTTGTTAAAAATCATCAGTAGTAACACAGAATTTTTGTTGTTGCTGTTGTTACTTTAAACAGTGTGAGATGCAGTGAATTTCTGGTCACATATCTTTTGACAGTATTTATTGAACTATTAACATAATCAGTGCTTAAGAGAAGAATCTCTGTAAGCGCTGTTCCAAAGGTTGAGTATTCCTAATTGTAAGCAAGTTGCAGTGACATCACAGGACAAAAAGGAATTCAAGTACATTGAGGTCCCAGGGGATAGTTTTAGAGAAGACTCTGAACACAACTGATTCCTCTCCATTAAGCAAGAATTTCACAAGCACTGCTACAGATTTTCTCCAGGGGACTGAAATTGTGCATCTCCTACATAATACACTTCATTAGAACTAAGTGAGAGTCACCATGTGGTTAGGATTCAAAATTTCAATCCAGTAGCCATCAGGATCCTGAACAAATGCAAGTCCTTTCATTTTACCTATTGGGGAAAACAAAAACAAAAAACAACACAACAAAAACAAGATAAAGTTAAGACTCCATGATTAGTTCTTAATGTCAAATATGACTCCTTTGAAAAGTATTTTTACTTTTTTCCCTTTTGCATGAAAATTAGTTCAAATTTAGACAGCTAATGCTGAAAACACCCAGATTTTTAATCAACATTATGCTGAAGTGATCTTTGTATGCTAAAGTGTCATTCTTACTCTTAGGAATGCTGTAGTTCAAAGTCACTTTGAAATCTAAAGTCACTTTGAAATTCTATCTTTTGTTGATTGAAATAAGTTTTCTGCATATGCCCCTGTAAGTGTTCATCCTCTAAATGCATAAAAATATTTTTGTGCTTCAGGATGGCTTTTTTGCCTTATTTTCTTGAACTAGCTTTGCCAGTATGAAATCCTGCATTCCTCTGCCCTGTTCATCTCCCATCATCCCTGCCTCCACACTGAAGTTTTATGTTACTGGATTTTGTTTGTTCCCTCCTCACCCCCCGATGTCATTTACAGCACACATTTGCATCGCTTCCTAAAACACAGACATGTAAGGGCAGGGATGTTTTAAGTTTTACTGTTGGAAAAACTATTACTCATTAAAACAGAATGTTTTAATGTGTCTTCAACAGCAGATCAGGATAGTTTTAATTATACTTGCTCTATTAGGCTATTTACTGTAACAGAACCAACCTAATTCTTAATGTTCTAGTTACAAAAAGTTCCGAGAGCATACTAGATGTTTGATTCAGTAATGTAGAGGAAAAAATAACAGGTCTGTCAGCCTGCTCCATAAACAAGGAACATAAGTCCAAAACTTCTTCCTGCTCCTTGACATTTGCTGCATCAATTTTGTTTCTTAATATTAAAAAAACAGCCTTTGCTCCCTGCACCACCCTCTCCCCTGACTCCCTCAAGAATTCTTTCCAGTGATTTATTCCATTTACAATCTAAGCTTCCCCTCCTACATACTTAGAGCCATGCAATAATACAGCATCAACATAAGGGGCACTCACTTCCACTCTTTCAAGGTTCACCAGGTACTGAACAAATTAAAAAGGGCTCAGAAACTCTAAAATGTTGGAAACACTAAGTTCAATTCTTAAATCAAGACATCTGTGTTCACATTTTCAGCTACAGTTCTTACATTTGCTTCAGCTAAGAACACAGTGAATAAGATGAAAATCACTTAAGTCTCTTTTCAATTACTCGTTCTTATTCCTCTAGCAAGGAATCTAGATCAACTCCAACATGAGTAAGCTGAAGCTTCATGGACTAACACCACATTCAAACTTTAAAAAAAACAAACAAACAAAAAAAAAACAAAAAACAACAACAAAAAAAAACACCACCACGTTAGTACAGGCCACAGTTTAGTTTCTATAGCCAGAAAAAAGAAGTATCACAGATTTGTGCATGCTTCAGGCCTCTTCATGAAAGAGAATTCAACTGAAAAATACACAACTGCTCACCATTTATTTCTGCATTTTAGGCTCTTTTGACATAGATATTCTTTGTTTATGTAGTCTCTAGACATTTGAGCTATAGCTTATGCATTTTTTACTAGAAGTTATACAAGTCAAAGACAACATAGACTAATGAGGCTATTTCTACCAACACTGATAGAACAGTTAAAATTATAATAGCTAGTAGGTGGCATTGGGTGGCTTTAAATAAAAATAGCCAGAAAAGTCAAGAATTACTCAGTTTTAATAGGTGGGAGTAATTATGTCTCCTGAGTCATCTTATTTTCATATAAGAATCAAGCAGATATGAAATGTGGGAATTTGATCCATGTTAAAGTAAAATCTGTAATAACTCTAGGCAGTGGTATACATAGTAAAACTATGACATCAGCAGAACACGTGAAATTTAGTGAAGGTCAGACTACATACAGAAGGCGCACAGCTAGAGCAATTAACTGTTGTTACTGAGATGGATCTATCGTCAGTTTTGCCCACTGCGTAAGAGGGTGCGGGGGTTACTGGTCCTAGCACTAGCTAAGCAGTGACAACTACTTGAAATGTATTACCCAGCTTTCCAGGAAGACCTAGTAGGCAGAATATAGTAAAAACACGGAAAAAAAAAAATTTACTTGCATTTCCAATCAAGACTTACCGTCATCTGGTTTCTTCACAAATTTCACTCCTAGTTCTTCAAACCTCTTACAAGCTTTATTGACATCAGGGACAGCAATTCCAATGTGTCCTATGCAACACGGTAAAAAGAGTGAAGTACACTGTAAGTATTGCTGGGCATTCTAGGAAAAAGTTTGCTGAGCATTTCATCTTCTGCAAAAAGTTTACATGCTGTAGTTCACATATGATATGACTGTATGCAAGAAAAACCTTGCTTCCAGAAAAAAAAGCATCTTGGGTATTAACATTATTCTCCTTCAGAAAGTTGGCGTTTTGATAATGCTTTTTAAAAATAGGAACTTTAGAGTTAAAATATCTCATATTGTGTAGACGAGAATATTATCTATAGTAGGAAAAAGTAAGATTTTCAATCAGACTGTTTTATCTGTAATTCCTTTCTTGAAGCATGGCCACATAACAGGATTTTGTTGCATTTGCTCAGTTCAACAGTACAAGACATTTATCATTAATGCTGTTATTTGTAGAGACTAACACTAGCACTATGCAAGGCCTGAGCTTACAAATCAGTTCAGACGCTTTAAATGTCAAGTGGCTAGACTGAGCATGAAACTTATTTCACAAGCCAGTGACCTTTCAAGCACTCAGAATATGGAATCAAGCCACACCAATACTATCCCTAGCGCTACAGGCAAACAGAATGCTCCTTCTATCTTAAAATGGGTAACCAGTGGATTATAAAATAGAAATCCAAATGTAAATCAGACTAAACACCATGATAATCTGATACACGAGAGCAATTACTGGTCTTCATTCAGTAGTTACTATTAGCATGTGCTTGCTTGCCACAGGATTAGATTCTTAGAAAAAGTGTAACTGTGACTCATTACTCTGAAACACATTTTCATGATCTTTCACAGCATACATGCTGGAAGAAGAGAGATAAAAGGATGAGATGGAAACTCCCTTCTTTCCTAGTGCTAGTGTGTTGGTTTTTGTTTTGTTTTGTTTTTTTCTCTCAAAGTAAGCTACTAGAAAAGTCTTTTCATCATAGAAGTTTAAAATATTTTCCTTTACTAGTTCTCATAAAAATAAAGCCTACAGCATATACTTAGCCAATAACCTCTACACAGAATTTCTACAGATGTTCTCTAAAATACATTTGAAACTCCATTTTTCCCCAATACGTGAGAGAAAAAAATGTAATCACAATAAACCAAAGTTTAAAAACTACAAACAAAACTAAAGACCTACCAAATCCTCGGGGATCTGAATTGCCGTTGTGGTAAGCCTGATTTTCATCATTTTCGGTGCCCCAGTTGCTGTAAGAAGTAATTATTACACATTGAAGAAAAGCATCAAAATTAACAAATTCTTAATATTCAGTTTCCTTGGGAGGGTAAGATTTTTCTCCTAGGAAACTAGAAAATTTCAACTGTTGGCTGCATCCAGCTATCAAGACTTCCCCTAGTCACGGGTCCCGAGGCTAATCCAGTCATCTTCACAGCCCTTCACTAGCATTCAGGTTCTACATCTGAATGGGTCAGAGACACCCCCGTCTCTCAGATTAGAGAGAAGGTTGTGCTGCTTGAGTGTCTATCTGCCCATCACCGGGGAACAAACAGTGAGGGCAGCAGGTCCTGAAGCTAAGGAAGACAGTGGGGTATTTGGGAGACTCTTTCTGCACAATTACAATGACTAATAGCATTAACCAAATTGTCCTGTTCGCAGGAAGCGTATGCTTTGATTTAATACCTCTTTTGATTCCAAGCAATAGTTACCCATTATTAGGCTGCTCTGGGGATCCAAAGAAAGTTCTAACCGCATTGGGTTTTCCTAAATTCTGTGGCTTCCCTACCCAGATAGCATGCATACTCAAAATACAGCAAGCATTATTTCGTATTTATGTACCACTGTTCACCTAGCAGTTTGAAAGAGCTCTGGAAAGAGAAAGATTAAGTTTACCAAGTATCCAAGATCTCAGTTTTATTTTAATGCTATATGACAGTAAAGATGTTTCCACAGTAATGATTATATTTTCTTTATTCATTTCAACACAATTTACACTTATTCACTTCTGTTTAATCACCGTTAGCTAAATGTCATCTCTCATTATGTTAATACTTACTGTGTCAGTTCAAGTGTTGCTTTTCTAGAGAAGGTCCAAGCTGTTCTCTCAGTTTTATCTTTCGGGATATCGTTTTTATCTTCATACGCCAGAAAATAGAGTGAGAACTTCATAGATGGAAAGTCAAATTTCTGAAGTAGTCTAAATGGCAACAATTATTTTGAAATAGTAACTTAAAAAGGCAATCGGGTAGCTTGCAAATAAACCAAGATGCTTCCCCCATGGAAGAATTATTGCTGTGATTTTTTTTTTGCCTTTCTGAATAAAAGCCACATCTTAAAACAGCTTCATTTTAAACTAACAAACAGAAATACTCCAGATCGTATTACAAACTACAAAAATTAGAAGAATCAGATACTTAAAAGCCAAACTATCAGTAACTGAACAGCAAAGGCAGTACAAAGGCTCATGTCTTGAGGTTACCACTGTTACTTGTCTGTATTTCCTCTTATCCGCTTTGAAATATCACCAGGAATAAACATTTACTTTGAAACTTACTAGTTCTGGGGAGCTCACTGGCACCAGACCAAGCTTAAGACCATATCAGGATTAAAAACCAAACATACCTTTAGATTAAATATTTTTACAATTTCAATAGCTAGGTATAATGATAAAATCCATTTCAGATCTGACACTTTCATCAATTAAAAAATACTTGAGGTCTGAAAAATCTGCTTATAAAATGCATCCCTTTACAAGATGCAAGAAGTCACCCACTTTCCTGTGAGATACTTGATACATCTCTATTTTCACCTATAGAGACGGTGTGGCATACTTCGAACAATTTTTATGTAGGACATTTAACCAGAAAAAGTAGACATGCAAAAAGAATCTAATTTCTTTTTCAGCTTATGAGGTTTTTGTGGGTTTTTCCCTCACACCCACATCTTCACTAAAGATGGAAGTAGGAAGTAGTTTATTTTACTTTAATCTGGATTCATTTCAAGATGTTTAAAAATATGCTAAAATTTTGTTTTGAAATAACTCATTTCAAACATCAGGACTGTGCACAGAGCCATACCATAAACATATTAGGCTACTGCAGGGCATCTGCCTCCCAAAAGCTTTCTCCAAAAGAATGAGTTTGGACCCTGTCTCCAGCTTCCACTGCCTTGGACTCTAATGAAAGTGGTCATAAGCCATCTCTGAGAACTAGTAGAAAACTTAATTTCAAGATATATAGCATTGACTCCTGATTATAAGCACTGCCGTAAAAGTTATCAGTTAGCTGCAGGCTCATTGAGGATGAAATAAGCAAGTTGTACACTGACCTAATTAATGACCTATTTAAAAAAAAAAAAAAAAAGAAATTTCTAGTCATAGCCAGTATTAGTTCATTTGCAGCTTAGACATTAACTGTGCTGTGGGAGTTCTCAGAGACTGCCACACTGTCCAACTGGGCATCAGCTGATGAGCCAGCATTGTTTATATAGTTAGACCAATTAATATAATTACATCAAAGTAACAAAAACTTTTCAGAAGAATAGTAGGAAAAAACAACTTCTATTGGCATACAACTTCTACTCACGTCATTCCAAGAACTCTTGTATAAAAATCCAGTGACTTCTTAGGATCCTTTACTCTTAACATAGTCTGCTGCAACAAGAAATCCTGGGGGGGAGAGGGGAGGGAGGTTTATTATTTATACATCAAACAGAAATTAATTATGGATATTAAAGATGGCAGTCAATAATGAATCTAAAACTGGCATGTTTAGAAGTAGCAAATAGAGTATTACATAAAGTGTAAACCCACCCTTTTGTCCTGATCTTAGACATACAGATTTGTGTAAAATATGCCTTTGTAACATAATGTTTAAAACAAATAAACAAAACCACTGCTGGTATCACTCAATACATATTATCAGTGGTATCAAAAAAGGGTATCATTCTTATCTTTATTATTCTTTTATGGAGCTGTATTGCCCATGAACCACTTTGCATGCAAGCACACTAGCCACATGACTATTTGATGTTGGACCTCGCTGCAGACACAGATTTAAATAAAGCTGAACTCCTGATCGCACTTTTTATTATTTCATTGCACAGGTGTTGCATTTCTGTCAGGCTTGATGATATCTTGGCAACAAAACTGTCTTGCAATTCTGCAAGGGTACTTTCCTCAAGCCACTGGTTAACGTTATGTACCAAGGGCTACTGAACACCTAAGTGGATAAAAAGTAAGAGAGCCTTGACAGATTTATTAAAAAAACAAACAAAACCACCCAAACAACCAACCAAAAAACTGACACAGAACAACTGAAATGCAGTTACAAGTGTCTCCTAATAAGAAATAAAAGCTTTTGGGGGGCTT
>KL269630.1:329-33168 GCA_000699545.1 Podiceps cristatus | reverse complement strand
CAGGAGAATGCTGTGGGAGACTGTGTCAAAAATTCAGCACTATTTAGTCTATATGTACTGCATAGTAAATCTAGATTAAGTTTTTGTCTCAGGACACTGAAAACTGCAAAACTTTACAAATCATTGAGCACAACCACTCACCAGTTGCAAAACCCTAGTTCACACGACTCCAAAGGAGATTACCAGTTTATAATACCAGTGTAGCCTGTACCACACTAAGAGTAAAAATGACACGTGTTGGGACTCCCAAAAGGAACAATTTTTCATCACTAATTACTCAAAAGGATATGAGGACTGACATTAATTTCGTGCATGTACAGTGCTTAGAGCAAGAGAATGTTGGTCAGTGATCAGGCACATATGAGAACAATGTGAAGCTTTAGAACTGGTGCTCAAGAAGTGATTTTTAACCACAATACTGCTTGATCCTGACCACAAAGAACCTATGGCCTAAATCCATCTCATCTCTGTCATCCCTTCAGTAGCCATATCCACATAGACCATTTTCCTGCCACTGGATTCAGGCAGGACTGGTTTTGTGTTGTTATCCTCATAAAATACAGTGTATTCCCTTAAGTTAAAGATCCATGAACAAGAGATTATAGAAAACATCAGCTTTCATTAAGAAAACAAAATATAAGAAAAATATTCTTTACTTTGTTGTTGAACTTGACTGTGTCTTTATGCATTCAAAAAAAGACAATAAATAACCCCAAATTTTATTACTTTTAAAGCCTTACAATGTTTAGGTTCATATTTTGTGGCAGGAAGAGAAGTAGCAGTCAGAGAATTCAGTAGTTCTGGAGCACAGTATACATAAAAACATATATGCACAAACATTCTGCTTTTGAACTAGTGAAGCCAACAAAACCTGGAAAAAGTTGACCAGTAGACTATATATTACTGACTGGTGATTACTTCTAAAAGACTGAGATAATCTATATGATATGTATTTGTCTATACAGAGTTTCTATAAACGAAACATGAAAAACCAAGTGCTATAATAAGCCAATGCAGGAAATTCTAATTTAATTCAGAGGTGTGATTTTAAAGACAAGGAAAGAAAAATTATTAAGTTAAAAGCAGTTTTAGAAAATAGCTTTTTACTGTGAGTAACAATGGTAAGGAGTCTTTTATGTAACTGCCAGGCAAGTAAGAATAGAACAGTTTGTACAACATCGCCTTTTGGAAAAGCTGGGCGAACGGTACTTTGCTGTTTGTAGAACTCTGTAGCTATGAGCGAACTGAATGACAGCATGAACTTCCTCTTAGGAGGATAGAGTATCTCTTTCAATGGAAAGTTTGTAGTAACAGTTTTTTACTAGGTCTGGATCTAATTAATAGTTAAGCCCAAGATTTTGGATCCTGGTTACTAAAATTTTATGGTCAAATGACAATTTGCCAAAACAGAATATAGCACAAATGTCTGAAGTTTGACTGTGAGTCACTGATTTATATTTTTAAAGAACAACAGATTTAGGAAGAAAATAGCAGGGAAAAATTGCACTTTTTGGGAAACCACTTATTTTACTTGAATATAAGTGAAATAATAAAACATGAAAACATTTTTCACTTTAATAATCTAACCAACTAATTTAGTAACACAAAACACAGTTCATTAGAGTTTCTGTGTGGCAAAATAAAAGCCTTTAAATCACAGCCAACAGCCAAATTCTCCTTTGTGCTGGCTTATTCATGATAAGTATGTATTTCCATATTATACAAACTCTTTAGTCTTGATATCAGGGTTCCTAGTACTGCAGAACTCAAATAACTCCTTTGTCCAAGAAGCATGCAGCGCCAGCAGAATTTTGAATTAACACTTCTCATTGGTTAAACACAGCTTCTGGTGCCAGAATTAATGGAAAAAACATGACAGATACCGGGACTTAAACAGACTCCATTGTGTTAACTAAATGTGGGGATCTCTGTTCCAACTGATATTATTTCCTGGTTTTCTTTATGTAGATAAAAAAATCCTAACTCTTTTGTAGTGACCACTTACCTCTTGTACAATCTGACATACTTAAATTTTGCTCATTTAAAATATTAACATCAGATAAAAAAAAAAAAAAAAACACAACAAAAAACAACACCAAAAAACCCCACACCACCACAGTGAAGGACTGCAAATTTAGCAATTAACATAAAACAGAGGAACAAAAAGATGATCAGAATGAAACAAAACCACTACTGTTAGGTTTCCTGATACATGCTCTCAATGATGAAATTTTACCCACATTCAGCACCTGAGGTAATTTCCTTGGGTAGGCAAAAAACCCCACCTGTGACTTGCACTGGCATTAACACAAACGTTATTGCTGTAAATTAGGACCTTCTCTTGACTGTACACTGAGTTGATATTAATGATGGCCACTAACTGTCCAAATAAGGATATATTCCCAATGTAGTCAATAGTCATACTTTATTGACTTACGACAATATAGATGACAAAAACCTTTAAAAAATGAAAACAGTAAGATACAGCCATTTAGTAGACGTTTGAAGAGGTTTGAAGTATTATTGCTGCAACCTGCTTATTACTGTTACTATGCTAGAGATTACTTTCTTCTTAGTTGAGCTGCAAAACAAACCACATCTGCTATAGCACTAAAACCACCTGTCTTCACTGAAAATGTAGACAGCAGTTTTCTGCTAACCTGGTGGACACATTTTTAATATAACCCCTGTATACAAATACCAACTACATGTTTTCTACCTTGAAACACCCTTTACATCACTTTCCCACAAAATTACACAGCAGACAAAAGATGTATAAAGCTTGAAATAATCCTTTCCTATGACTGCGTGTGTGGTGAACCTTTCAATGACTACATTCTTTCACAGAATAAAATCATTCTCTATAATTTTCCACCAAATACTGGGCAGATGATGTAGGCCAATCTGAAAGTGAAACTACTACAAACTATTAGAACATCAAACACAGGAATAAGATCCCCCAGACCCAGCAGAAACAAATCTAGATTTTTAAAATTATGTCAATACTAAAGAGCTCATGCTATTCTTAGAGCCATTTTTAAGAGACATGTTGCTATGTATTGACAATTGTGATGGAGTCCTTGATTTTTGTGAATATAGTGCAAATTATCAACTTACTGTCATATTTAAAGGTGATATTGAGTAGTCCATTGCTCTTAGTGACTGATGACAGCCCCTGTAGAGAAATATAAAGAAAACAATTTGAATAAAGCAAGCTTCTTTGAACTTATGTAGATTTTTATTTTGTAAATAGAACTCATGATTTTTTTCCTTATGTTTGGGCACATCATCCATCAATCTGAACATAGGCAATGACAGAACCGATTGTATACACCTGGATGCACTCACCTGTCACCAGCCTTCCAAATGTAATACTCAAAGAAGTGAAAACAAAGAGAAAGAAAGGTCTGAATATAATATTTGCACAAAGACATGAAATTCTAACTTAAGTAGTATGACTTGCCCAGTAGATGTGAATCACAGAAGCTTATTTTTGAAAGAAAGTTATGTCACGTTCTCAACTTCTACCATCTAGGTTAATTGTGCCTGTACAAAAACCACCCCTTTAATCACAGCTTAATGACAAAACAAATGGGTTCTCCAGGGTAAATAAAATGCAAGAGAATAGAAACGAGAATGTCAGTCTGAAAAAGCTGATCTCAATTCCACAGCCATGAAAAAGAGTATCAGAAGTTCAGAGAGAAGGAATGTCACTGCTAAGCACTGTGGTCATATCACTTTAGCTCTATTTTCTTGGCAAAGGTCATTTTCAGGGAAGAAATTACAGGTAGGAGCAAAACAGTAGAACGGAATAAAGAGCACTCATCACCTCCCAGACATTCCTCATCTCATTAACTACCTCAGAACAGATGCCTGAAGGACTCTATTCTATCAGTCAATTGGGCAAACTAAGCCACCAAGTTTTCAGCACACTCAGAATTCACCTACTATTAAGTCATCCTTTTTTCATAAGTGTAAAATTATTAAGTGCTCACATAGAACTCAAAGCTTAATGTAAGCTGAGGTATGATAAGCCAGGAGACAAAACCTATAGCCTGGTTCATCAGTGTGAATTGTATATGGGAGAAAGTTCCTACAGAGAGAGTATCAGTGTCCAGTATCTGGATATGTGCCCACATCTATCCTTCATTAAATTATTTTATACAGATATATTTGCATGTAATTTATGTTTCTGTGCCTGATATCATTATGTGGAATTTATATTTCCATGTGCTTTGAGTCTTATGTGGTTTATGCACTGGATTACTTTTCTGTTGTGTTTATTTATGTGAGAGGCCCCCAAATAGAGGCCCCGATCATTTTAACATGTATAGTAAACATTTTAAAGAAATTCTTGCTGAGAATAACTTAATTAGACAAATACAGAGAGGGAGAATTTTAATTTCAATCTTCCCATTGATTATTGGCTAAAATCAACAAATAGTTGAAGGAGAACAAATGAAACAGTGGATTTCCAACCAGTATAATTTAGATAATTATATCTTGTAACTTTTCCAGTAGAAGTGCATATTGTAGAAATCCACTATGCTACATCAGACACCCTTTTCTATTATCAAATACTATTAAAGCAGCTTACTGCCATCCTTGCTGAGTGTCACAAACTGAGGTCAAACCAGAGAACTATTCCATTGCTCTCCCAAGGAGGAATCCAGACACACACACGGGCTGATGAGTCTGCTGTCTTTTCTATACTTACTATCTACACAATACCTTACCCTCCAGAAAGCACTGGAATTGCTTCTGAAACACAAAATGTAGCATCATCCTCACCCTTACTAGACACAAAGTTGAAAACTATAATACTGATTCTTATGGAGTAATATCATTCCCTGAAAGGCAAATAACATCATAGAATCATAGAATTGTAGGGGTTGGAAGGGACCTCGAGAGATCATCGGGTCCAACCCCCCTGCCAAAGCAGGCTCCCTAGGACATAGCACTGAGATAGGCGTCCAGGTGGGTCTTGAATATCTCCAGTGAAGGAGACTCCACCACCTCCCTGGGCAGCCTATTCCAGTGCTCTGTCACCCTCACTGTGAAGAAGTTTTTCCTCATGTTGGTGCGGAACTTCCTATGTTCCAGCTTGCAGCCATTGCCCCTTGTCCTTTCCCCACAGACCACTGAAAAGGGGCTGGCTGATTCCCCCTGCATCCCTTGCTTCAGGTAATTATAAACTTTAATTAGGTCCCCCCTTAGTCTTCTCATATTTAGCTTTATCTTTAAAAAAATACCACACCGGTATTTAGAAAGAAAAACAAGATATGAGTTAAATTACCTTTACAAAAAAAGTAAAACACTACATAAAGGATGAAAGCAAATCAGATCTCAATAGTATTGTTAGAAGTTAAATTTGTAACCTCACTTTCTTAGCTGGCTTTTCATTTGTTTAACTTTGATTTAGTTTGGCATTAAACAAGCTGTTATACAAAACGGGTTCCTGAAACAGGAAGGAGTCAATTTTTTTTCAGTCTTAATTTTTCTATTAATACCTGTTCTATTATGGCTCATTTTCTGTTTCTCTTCAACTATACAAAATGTCATTGAACTTACTACTTTAGCAAAACAAACACATTGTATGTTTGATTAAAAAATGACAAAAAAGAAACTATTGACTTTTCATATTTATAAAGGCAGACCATCAAATTAATTGTTACCTGTCTTCCTTTTGTGTCCTAGAGCTGAAGTTTTGAGACACACACATAAATTTAATTGAACCTCACAGAAAAATAGCACAAGTATTTTAATTCTTTAGATAGGACCTTTTATATTCTATATTTTAAAAAAATATAGCAATGGTTTTCACAGCACCTTTAATTGTATTTCTACTGGGATTATGGTGACATCACAAAATATGTAACAGTAGAAGTATAAATCAATATACCACAATCATTAATAAAGTAGATGCAAAAAGTAAATATAACATAAACCAAACTCTGCTGAACTTAAGCAGCACATGAGACTTGCTGATTGTAAAAATTCACTCCCAAGTGTATAAAAGGTGCAAAAAAGGCTACAGTAATTTGCAAAAGAATTAGAGTCACCTTAAAAGTGTCAATAACTAAGGTGACAATTGTCACCTTAGTTAAAACATGTAAGCTAGTCAGCCAGTTTCATCATGCTGAACTTTGGTATTGATCCTCTAAGCACTTACTGCTGTGAGTTTAAAAATATATTTTTCCAGGAAGCATTCCTTTGTTTTTAAGCCATAAAGTAATTGTGCTATTTAAATGTCTTATAGCTAAGACAACTTGTTTAGAGCATCTTACTTTAAAACTATAAATAATGTTATGACCTTAGGGCTCTACATTCTTAGTTAATTAACCACTAATATTTGTTGAATTTACATGTAGCTCTTAATTTATTCTGAATTTTACTAGAATGCAAGTCTCCATTGCCTGGAGCTTTGTCTACAAAACCCCTTTGGTCCACATACTTGTATACACACTGACTAAGAAGGAATACATAGGAAAGAAAACAACCAAAAACATCTTTTATGAGGAACTATAGGCCATTGATCTTTAAAAAGATGATCAAAGTTGAAATGCACAAAGATTAAATTACAAATAACCTTGTTTGTCAAAAAGCAGAGGTGGCGGGGCTTACCCACTACATTAAATCTCCTGTTATGTGAGCTCAAAGCACAGAACTCCACCGAAAACATGGTAAGCTAGGATCCAAACCCCGCAACTGGCTGAAACCAGGACAATATCGGGCAAGCAAGCCAGAAAGCATTTCCAGCACATAGCACATAGCTCAAAGCACGGAGATCGATGTTGGATCTGTTCCTCAATCCACATGAACAGCTTGAATAGTTAAGTTCCTAAGATATCTTAAATCAGCACAGTTCTGAATAACACTAACACACATCATCTCCTGAGGAATAAATAACTCATTTGGATGTTCAAGGCATGTGCAGGCATTTAATTTTATTTAAATACCCATCTTTCAACATGAAAGAGCACAAGTATTAATAAAGAGGCAAAGACTATTACATGAAGCTAACCTGTATTTTTGTTTGTTTATATTTTTCTAATACCTACCCTTCATTTATGGTAACAACTTATTAATGAAATGCACTTATGACAACTCTTTCTACACATTACTAGGCCAGAGAGGAACAAGTTAGGACTACTTTTCCAGAAATAAAGCTTAAATTAAAATTTTAACCACGGGAATCAATTGTGCCTCCAAGAAAAGTTAAATTTAACTAATGTCTGCCATCAGAGGCATAAATTAAATGCAATAGAAAGAAATAAAAAAATCTGCTTAATTTATATTGTTGAACTTTTCCCTCTTCCTTTTACTCCAGCATATATATTATGTCATATTTGAAAATAACATCTATTTTTCATATTTGACAATTCCTGCCACAGATGGCATTGATGATTTCAGAATTCTCCTATGAATAACCATTTTTACAAATAATGTTGACATATACTGCAACATTCAACTTCTTTGAGCAAACAGGCTTTCATTCAATAAAGGCAATGTATGCCTGTGAACAGGCACTGTCAGGCAGCCACTTTAACATCAATACTAGGAAACTGATAGATGCCAGCACTAATTACAGAGATCTGGTAAAGGAGGTAGGAAATCACTGCCCCTCAAGCACAGCCTTGTGCACCAGACCAAAACAGTAATCATGATTCATCTTTCATATGTTGTTAATCAATGCACACATGGTCCTAATTTCTTGCTCCCATGAGGCAAACTGAAGGGACAATTGGTTTTGAACTCTAACATCAAGCTGAATAATCAATGTTTAGCATACTCACTGCTCAGTAAACAAAAAGCTTTATATTTGACATCAGCTCTTTTCATTTTCAAGCCTTCTTGATGCTTTCAACCAAGCTAAAATATTTTCTGTTTCTACAGTCATCAGTAAAAAGAGGAATTATCTGTACCATTTATGCGCTTGCATTTTGGATTGTCTCCAACAGAATATAACAAAATACATAATCCATGCTAATGTTTGCTGTATAATTTGTGTGTACTCCATTGACTGCAGAATGAATTCTAAACCCTGGGTGGATGGGTTTGTACTACTATTGCTATATCCTTGGTGTAAATGACAATTTCAACCATAAATTTCATGTGTGTTTGTGTATATATATATAAAGGCAAATGTGAACATGTTCCTGCATTGCATGCACAAATTATAGGAATAACATTAAAAAATCTCAGTGGCACTGGACAAGTAAGTTTTAATAAAAGTTAATTCAAGGAGCAGTAGGCTTCTCAGTGCCTATCTCTTATTTGAAACAGGAGCCTAGATTCTTCAAAACACTTTTTTTTAAAAAAAACCCTTCTTTTAATAAGTTGGCATCTTTTGTGTTTCTTCATGTAAGCAACATGATGATTTACAAGAAATTACCAGGTTTGGGTTGGTTCTTTGTTGTTAGTTATTAACTGCTTCACTGCTTCATCTTTAGAGCCACTGCATGCAAGTTCAACTGCAGAGGAGCCAAATGTGTCTTTATAGCATTGCATCTGGAATTTGGCCTGAGATACAGAAGGTAAAAACATTGTTCTTATTTCATTATAAACTGGGGGGGTGGGGTGTGAAAAACAGCATTTTTGAGCATGAAGGAACTTCATGATTCATCGACCCCTGATTATCCTCACTATACAAGTTGGTTAGCTGGTTCTTCCCTAACACAGCCTTGTCAAGAACAGCCTGTCATGTTCAAAGATCCCAATTTTTCTTCCATGTCACTTGTGAAAATTCAATGGTCAACCTCCAGGTGTTAGCACATTACTTTTACACAATTGTCCCTTTCAGAGAGAGTATTAGGTTGTCTGGTAGATCAATTAGGCTCTTCCTCTGAACTGGAAGAACCCTTGTTTCATGTGAACATACTTAATGCTTTGACTTTCTCAGCACAGCTCAGCCTTCCAGGGAGTAGATGCCTGGTGACCTGAGGCAGGCACAATACACCTCCCTTTGTTTAAAACCACCAAGCATGTTCATTTTTAGCATATTCCTTCTCCACCTCCCAGAACACAGCTTTTTACCCAAATTTAAGCCCTGTGACTTGGAAAAACATTATGAAGCATCCATACTAGTCTTTTTTAAAAAATGTGCTAATGAACTTAACAGTCAAACCCCTCTAAGAAGTAAAAAATTCAAACCCAGGACTGTATAGATGGCCCAGACACCATGACTAATAATCCAGGTATAACCAAAAATAAAAAGCATAAAATTCTTACATAAGAATCTGAGAGATGAAACTTTCTTTGAAGAGCTCACTTGTTTTCCTAAATCAAACATAAGGAACTCATACTCCATTTGTACAAGAATGGTCCTGACCTTTTGTGATCATTAAATATCTCATTTTTCACAAAATGATGACATTATCCATGGGTTTATGGTTGACTTCCCACATAGGTAATTACTTTCTGTCTGAACAAATTCTTCTGCCATTTCAACTAGATACGGTTTTCTCAAGTTCCTTCTATCATGAAAGGACATTGAATTGAAAAGCTGCTGACTTAAATCCTGTCAGAGAATGAGGCGGTCCCTAAACGTACGCAGGTACACTTATATGCCTGCTAGCTTCATGGGGCCTTTTTAGGATTTTTGGGGTGAAATGTGCTGATTGAAGATCACAAATTGCAGTGTACCCTATCGAAAAAATACATTTAAAATAAACAACCCAACCCAACAAACAGTAGAAATGCCTTTTCATTACGCCTCATTCCTGGCTATTTCAGTTTTTTAATTTGAGTGGAATAATTAGCTAGCTTGGTCATTTTATAGTATCCTGTTTTGTATGTTGAGCAGTAAGCATGCATAACAGGCTTCATTAATTTCTCCTCCTCCATTATTTCAGGTGTGAATTATTATATTTATCTGTTGTTTGTAGCACAAGTCAGCATTTCTCAAACCAATTTGCCTTGGGTCTCATTAAAAACAACTTTACTATTTGCACCCCTCTTCCTTCCCAGTCACAATCACCGTTCGTGCACCTGTCTTGGCGTTGCTTTTTCTCCCCTTCCCCAACACCTCGTCTTTCCTCCCAACTCTCCTGCTAGGGGTCACATCCCACAGTTAGGAGAACACTGGTTTAACTACAGACTTTTGGCTTTTCTCCAAATAGCCTTAGACTAGCACATTTCAGTAATGTTTGTGGGAAATGTGCATTGTTTGCAAATAATTATTCTGTTGATTGGGGAGAGGGGGCTTTTTGTTTGATTTTTTTATTGAAGGCTTTTGATTTACCAAATGTTCACACAAGAAAGTTGGAAAAAATTAAGTGTGACAGGGCAAAGTATAGAAGACTTCTTAGACAAACTTGCAAATTGCATGAGAGAAATAAGAGCTGGCATCCTTTTTCTGCCCGGCTTTGCTGCATTATATTCCCAGGTTTGACTCAGAGATTTAAGATTTTCACGGTAGGCGGCAAACAGTATAGATTAAACTTGCTTCTATTGTTGTTAAATTGTGGCTTTAAGTAAAAAATATTTCTTCTTATGTTGGGAAGTTATCCACAACCTCAATAAGCCTACAGGGTCCCTCACACTTAGAGGAACAATTGTATAAGCACAGAATTTTAGCTTATGCCCAAGCACTTCTAAACTAAAGTATCTAGGAAACAATTAAACAATATATTTTAATTCATTTAATTAACTGTCAACTTAATGTGCACACAGAGCCATAAGCTGAGAGGCACAGTCTTTCTGTCCCAAATATGTTCAAAGTTAGAGCACAATCAAGCAAAGGTTTCAAGAGGTGACTGAAGCATGAGAGAACAATGGGTCTATATTATTTATATTAATGTGTATGTAATATACATGGAGATGTTCATTCATTCATTGTGCTTACCACATTAATAAATGATGTAGCTTTTGGAGAACATCAGGGAAAAAGGAAAGCAAAGAAGAGCAATACTTCAGAGCTACAAATTGTATCTTCCAAGATTTTATGCATATAAAGGTTTGCTGCTTCTCCTAAATCAGTAAGTACTTCCAAGCCAGCCAGATCCAAAAAGAAAGTTTTTTCCTTTAAAGCTGAGCATATGCAATGGCACCTGGATAACAACTAAAGGAACTTATTTCCAAAATCATAAGTGGTTCACTAATAACATTCTGCTGCCAGATTCCTACCTTTCAAATTGGAAATTCCTAGCATGAGCTCTTTGTTTGATCCCAGGTTTCATCCAAAGAAACAGAAAATATCTGTAAAAGTAACTCAGATTGACTCTGTAGGTTGTTTTAAGCTTCAGCCAGAACAAAATTAACAATTACAACCATTTCAGGGTAGGCTTTTTTGCTCTTTGCTTCTCAATCTAATGCCAAAGTACACTCAAAAAAAAACCCCGTAACAATTCTGAGAGAAACTGTCATCAAATGTGGATTAACTCCTTTATTCATAGTTGTTCTACCTAAAAAATTCTAATCTGAAATTTACTGCATTGTTGATTTTCATTGCAAACTTAGAGCAAGCTGACTGGAGTTACTCCATTTGCAGTACAGGGCGAGTTTCTCTTATTTGTAGCTTTTGAAAATGATAAGAACAGCTGCTTGCAAGGAAATCTTTAAAGCAGAACATCACATAAAAGGCTGGAATGTGAAAAATTTGACATAGCACATCTATTTTGTTTTGTGTGTATTCACACATCTTCCCTCAGTCCTAATCCATCTCCTGTATTATTTGAAAGTCACTGAAATTCTTTTAGAGCTTTGCAGTTGAAAAATTGAAAAGGCATATTCATAGAAACCTAATTTTAATTTTTACTTACACAAATGAAACATATAGGCACTAAGGAAAATATTACATATTCACAGGAGCTCATGACTGTGAAGAAAACTAATCCATATTGGTTTTGTAGGACCAACATATAAAAAGACCGACGTTTTGGTTCTGGAGGATATGGAGGCAAGGTAATTTAGCAATAATTCTACTTTACTAGTTAGAACTCATGAAACTTTTAAACTAGGGATAGATAGGATTTGGGATTGTTCCATCTTAATCCCTCCCTTTGAAGTAATGCAATTATTTTGGACATAAAAACCTATTCTTAAGGATTTAGAAACACACAACTGTACTCATCCATAAGATTTTAAAACTGAGAATTTGTAAGCAGTGTGGTTCAATTCCAGGAATAATGAATTATTTGTTTGCCAAAATCCCATGTTCCAGCTTTAAAGAATCTTTTGCTATTCCCCCAACAGTATTTTAAATACCTAATATGAAACTTTCTTTAAAATGATATAATCACCTCTTCACAAAGTTACCATCCTTGTGAGCTACATAACTTAAAAAGGCGCAGGCGATGAGAAGCTAGGACTGTACGTGTGATAGGCATCTACTCAGTAGCAATGCAAAGGTACCTTTGGCACTAAGTTCAGTATCATCAGGGACATAAGAAGAATAACAACGTACCAACAAGCGACACATTTATTCCATATACAGCCGTATTATACAATCCCCTCATCAAAAGGGAAGGGCAGATTGCTATACTTTCAGAACAGACTGACATAATGACTGTATCAAACTTTTTAATCTGGGTGGGAGGAAAAAACAGCAAATATGGAGAGAGCATTATGTCAAACACAATGACTAAAAATACTTTTTGGTTAGAAGTTTTTGTACATCAACCATGTTAATAAAATAAATTACCTTTCCCTATAAATCTGCCCCTTTCTTTCTTTCACAAAGTTAATGGACAAGCTGCATAAACTGGCTTCCTGCAGAGTCAAAAGCTGCCCTTCCCTCTAACCATGCTAAAGGTATGGGCTTCAGTTCCTTCACTGCTACGCATTGTTACTGCCACCTCCCCGAGACAAGCGTGCAAACAAAGATTCTTACTCCTATGCGCAACTATGTGCTTTTTGCAAATAAATTTGTTCTTACAGCCTCTGTCTAGTCCTGGTCCACAGAGAAAATTAAAATTACTCCCACAGCTTAAACAGTTATACAATCAGGAGTGAGGATTTGAAGGTCCAGTGCTTACTGTGTACTGAAGATCCACTTGGTTGAACTTGAGAGACACAGGCAGATACATTCGGTGGCTGCAGATTTAAAGCTGCAGCTGCCAGGGAATTTATACACTCCTGGTTATCTCTATGAAGTACAGCCATCATATCTGCAGCCAAAAAAACTCCATTTGGAATGTGTCAAAAACATACACAAAGCTGCACAAACACTTCTGGTCCACCTGAATAATACTTGGAAGAAAGAGTAGTCAAATATTCCAACTACACTGGCCACTCTCTGCAAGCAAACTAGAGCTTCCCCACTACCAGCCATTTATGTAGGTAAAGCTCCGCCAAAATGATGATCAACACCAGGAATTTGAACACAACACAGCAAAACTATCCAAAATACATCTTTGAGGAAACATTCTTGAGTATGTTTCTGAGAACCACCAGTCTTGAATAAAGTTTACCTCAGAATTCACATGATCATAAAGGATAGCTTTCTTCTCCTAGAGTTTTGATTTTCACACCCTGCAAATCCATGTATTTTGTCCCTAATTGTGCTATTCAACCACCTCTCTACACAGAATAGCTTCTGCCATCGAGACTGTTGAGGCTTTACACAATGGAAAAAAGGATGAAGAGAAGACAGAACACATTCAAATATTGTGGTGTGCTCATCTCTCTTCAGTACTTGGATTTGAAAAGCATTAAGTATTGCTAAATCTTACTGTTGGAAAAAAATCAAAGAAATGTGTTTTAAGTATACTGTCCTGGCAAACTCTTTAGGCATTATGTGTTATCAAGACCCATGAGGTTTTTAACTACTAAAAAAGGGAACCTAAATGCATTTTTTAAACAGAAATTTAATGTTTGAAATGGTATTGAAACTCCAGTCTGACTGCATTCAGTTTCCACTAATAAAAGTCACACCCTATGGATATCACACTTTATAACACATTTGAACAAGTAAAATAGTTTGAGATGCATTTTTCCTACGTATTTCATGTTAAGTGCTTTTGAAAGTAGGCCAAAGCAAAGGTTACATGTTCTATCTGCACAGTACATAGCTAGCTCATAACTGCCATTTTCATACTAATTAATACACTACTTGACATGAAATGTGATATCTGCTAAAACAGACACAACCTGCATCACAACCTGCTTGGGCTTTAAATTACTTCTTTGGTACCATTTGCTTAACTATTATTTAAACTCTTGCAATATTTTCATTCTAATCTTTTTCATGAAGGATTGCTCTTACCCAGCTCCTAGAACCTCAGAGCACTTTTTGTTATTTTATGCTTGGTTAAAATTAATTATCCAATTTAAAAAAAACCCACAAAAACAAAAAACAAAAAACAAAAAACAACTATGGTAAAGAAAATCCGCATCTTGCTAACATTTAATTTTTCAGTCAAAGCAGCTTTTAAATGATAAATTTCCATACTCACTAATAGATAGTAATAGGAAATCACACCTTGGGAAAAATAACAGGAACCCTAAAATCAAATATCTGGTGTACAAATGCAGGCTTGGCATATGAGTCTACTCTCTCATGACATACTCTAACAAGATGCAGCAATGGTACAAAGTGCAATTAGCCTCAGGAAAAATACCATTGCTGTGCTGCTCTGAAGAAATTCCTCTGGTTTCCACACAAGCAGCATCAATAAGATCCAGATTCATTTCACACTAAGTCCTGAACAAGTGAAAGGAACTCAAAGAAAGGGTATCCTACACTATAATTTTACCTACCTTGCTAAAATTGCCAGAAATAAAAAAATAATTTTAGAATATTATATCAAACACATAAACTGTTCAAGTGGGGAAGAAAAAAAAAAAAAAAAAAAAACCAACAAAACCAGCTATTTTCTTACATTACTTTCATTTCTATAGCACCAATAAGGCCAATAGCATCCTGGCTTGTCAGAAACAGCGTGGCCAGCAGGGCTAGGGAAGGGATCATCCCCCTGTACTCAGCCCTCATGAGGCCGCCCCTCAAGTAGCGTGTTTGGTTTTGGGCCTCACTACAAGACAGACATTGAGGTGCTGGAACACGTCCAAAGAAGGGCCGTGAAGCTGGTGAAGGGTCTGGAGAACAAGTCTTATGAGGAGCAGCTGAGGGAGCTGGGGTTGTTCAGCCTTGAGATAAGGAGGTTGAGGGGAGACCTTATCACTCTCTATGACTACCTGAAAGAGTTGTAGCGAGATGGGTGTCAGTCTCTTCTCCCAAGCAATGGGCGATAGGACATAAGGAAATGGCCTCAAGTTGTGCCAGGGGAGGTTTAGATTGGATGTAAGAAAACATTTCTTCACTCAAATGCTTATCAAGCACTGGAACAGGCTGCCCAGGGAAGTGGTTGAGGTACCATCCTTGGAGGTATTTAAGACGTGTAGATGTGGTGCATAGTGACATGGCTTAGTGGTGGACTTGGCAGTGCTGGGTTAATGGCTGGACTCCATGATCTTAAAGGTCTTTTCCAACTTAAACGATTCTACAATTCTGTAACACCTAAAAGGTCAAGCTAGGCTAGGTGCCAGTATGCAAAAGGCTGTAACTGATTATCACCATGGTGTATTTTATAATGTCCCATCATAGACCAGCACGTTCTTGTGATGTTGCACATACACATAAGGAGGACAGCAACAATCCTAAAAGCCTTACAACTGAAAAAAGATTCTCAGTCTCACTTTTCTTCTCACCTAATTGTCTGTGAAATGTCTTAGACATGAAGATTAATGTCTTAGACATGAAGATTTTAATGATGATTAAAAAACAAACAGAAAATACACAAACACCTTTTGGACCATATTTTGAACAAAAGAATCACTTTGTTATTTCTCCCTGCTCAGAAACTCAGGGAAACACAGACTCATTTTCTGCTTTATCCATACGCTATATTGACAGCTCTGAGAAAGCCATTCAATACCTTCGGTGCCTCAGCCTCTCATCTGTAAAATAGCCTAACAGAA
Source organism: Podiceps cristatus (assembly GCA_000699545.1). Lineage (NCBI taxonomy): Eukaryota > Metazoa > Chordata > Aves > Podicipediformes > Podicipedidae > Podiceps > Podiceps cristatus. The sequence goes on along the minus strand of KL269630.1, from coordinate 17,250 downwards.
TTTCCTCTCCTCCAGTTGACTATGAAATAATTTCAGATAGCAACGTACTCAAGAGCAAGGACTTCCGTTTATACTGTGTGCATATACACACCACACACCATAACGAGATGCAGATTTCAGTTCGTGTTCTTTGGTGATACTCATAGTAACCAATAAGGTTTACAATAAATCTAAACATTTATTCTCTTTTAAAGAAACAGGAGGGCTTTGTTTTTACATACATATTTAATTAATTAATTTTTTAGTCTACACCTCAGATAATAAAAACTTTTCTAAACTGCCAAAGAAAAGTAATAAATCTTGACCCCATTAAGGCTTGGTTTTCAGCTTTGCAGGAACACAAAACAGAAAAAATCCCATACACCTAAATAACTTACTTGATGCAGAGCTGATATACAGAAGCTAAGGCTTGACTGTTAGAAATTAACAGTTTTCCACTTTATAATTTGTGCATTATTTGCTTGAGATGTTTTGATTGGTAATAAGGTGTGAGGTTAAGTTATTATAACAGTATAATCAGGGTAAGTGGTAATAAGTGCTGATATAAATTTGACAAGAACGATTTTAAACTGTGCTGGTTTTGGCTGGGATGGAGTAGCTGGTGTGGAGCTGTGGTTTGGGTTTGTGCTGGAACCAGTGCTGATAACACAGGGATGGTTTCGGCACTGCTGAGCAGGGCTGACACAGAGCCAAGGCCTTTGCTGCTGCTCACCCCACCCCACAGCGAGGAGCTGGGGGGCACAAGGAATGGGGAAGGAATACTCCTGGGACAGCTGACCCCAACTGATCAAGGGATATTCTATGCCACATGATGTCATGGTCAGTGTATGAAGCTGGGGGAAGGAGAAAGGGGGTAACATTCAGAGTGACAGCATTTGCCCTCCCAAGTAACCATTACACATGATAGAGCCCTGCTTTCCTTAAGATGGCTGAACACTTCCCTGCCCATGGGAAGCAGTGAGTGAATTCCTTGTTTTGCTTTGCTTGCACGCACAGCTTTTGCTTTCCCTATTGAACTGTCTTTACCTCAACCCATGAGTTTTCTCACTTTTATCCGATCCCACCGGGGAGGGCAGAGTGAGTGAACGGGTGCATGGTGCTTAGTTGCCAGCTGGGGTTACACCATGACAGAAACCTAAATTATAATCTACTGAGGTTTACGGGAAAAAAAAAAACTTACAAAGTTAATATGTAAAGCATTTAAGCATGAACAAAGGTCACATCTACAGTGGCAATATATTGAGGTTTCCAAGGAAAAGCTCAAGACACTGAATTACTATCTAACAGAAATAGGGTGTCATCAGGTAAAATAATCATCTGCTCTGATTTTAGTGACAGTTATATTAACTTTTCTCTTGATTTTTAAGTAGCTATCTTTGTGTAATATATTTACCATGACTGGACAGATATCAATCAAGCAAATACAGCAAGTATTATCTGAACCCTATTTAACCTCTGTCTAATCTGATGATCTTCATTACTCTAGCCCAGATCCTCCAAGACATGAGACACACCAAATTCACTGCTTATTCATGTTCTGTAAAATAATGAATAAAAAGCTTCAGAATTTATCTCTTTACAAATACACCCATGTCACATCAAGGTATACACACTCCCAGAAGGAAAGCAATCATACTAGTCTGTTATTATTTCCTTTTGAACACTACCATGAATTCCTTTCTCCTTCCACCTCTAACTTAGTCAAAGCATAAAATAAAATATAATTAATTAGTTGAAAGATGAAGGACTCAAATGAAAATTATTGATCATAGTTCGTGTTCACATGGCCACTACATGGTACTGTTTTCTTCTCATACTCTTTTCACATAATTTTCCCCCCCAAAATGCCAGATGAGCTGGTGTGCACTGAAAGAGTTAAAACTAACACTCATCTTCCAATAAATGAATTTTTATCAGTCTCATACAGTACCTGAAAAAAACCAACCAAACAAAAACTCCACAACATTTCTGCCTCTGCTACATATCTGTCAAAGAAGGAAATACACAATTGGTTCCAAACTTTTATTACCACATATTAATGCATAACAGTATGAAAATGAAAATTTGAATATTTCAGAATGTTAATACATGCTGAAGATAAAAATGTAAAACTTTTTCTCCCCGGTTATAATGTGCCCTAGGCAAGCATAACCATTTAAAATGTGTAATTATTTGAAATACTTTAAGTACTTTAAAATGTAGAGCTGTTCAAATACTACTTAACATATGAAAAATACACAGAAACTTCAACTGCACTACTTGAAGTTTCCTTTAATAAAGTTACAATCCATGGTTTTCACACTTCATAATACATTTGAAAAGGAGACAACTTGAAGAAACCCATTATGCTAGAAGAACCTAATCATCACCTAAGAGTTCACACTCTTAAAAAAAAATAATCAATTACAAATACAAAGGTCTGAGACTTTGAAGCAGTCTGGCCACTGTACAGTAACTCAAATTGCTGTTCACTTGGCAGGTATAGATATTTACCTGAAAATACATTACTATTTTTTTTTTTTTTAAGGCAGAAAGAAAATGTTAAGGGATCAATACTGAAATACAGAAAGTATGAGACATTAATGACAGAAGTAGTATCTTTACACAGATTACTATAAAGCAAAAAGAAATTTTGGAAAAATATTATACACTTCTTAAATAGAATACTTATACTACATCGATATTCACAGTGATTTTTCTGAAATCAGACACTTTTGCCCTAGACCATAAGATTGAAGCGATTTGAAATGGAAATATTTCCTGTCCACTCACTGCCAGTTTCTGTTCCCAGAGTGATATAACAGATGACATCCAGTACAATAAATTCTTTTATTAACCATAAATTTGAGACTGCTTTAGGGATTTGAAGTGTTCAGTTTCATGCTGAAAAAATGTAATGCTATCCACAGACCATCAGCATGTGCAACAAAAACAGAGCCACAGGTTATGTGACTTTTATCAAATTATGAAAAACAAAATCTTTTGAAATTAAAAGTACTTGAAAAAGCATTTACGCTAATATTTTTACCTCATTTTTAAAGACACACACACATTAACTGATCTTTTTCTGTGGGAAACAATCACTTCTAATAAAAAAGTCACAATACAGAAAGTCAATACCACGAACAAGTTTCTTTCTACCAGTCATTGATTTAAGAAATCAGAACAGCAATGTAAGTTTTAAGAGCTTAGCCATTTAAATACACAGATTAAAAAGTTAAATTGAATCTGTATTTCTCTCAAACTTTTACTTGACTTCCTTTTAGCAAATCCTAACATCTAATCCTAAAACACTGAACAGGAAGATAAATACAATAAAGAATATAAAACCTTTTCAGATTAAACCCTCAATAAAGAATATAAAACCTTTTCAGATTAAACCCTCATCTCTATTATGATAAAATTACGTTATTGTAGTAAATTGAGAAGTAGATCCAAAGACCTGCAAGTTTCACTTCCAATACAAATGGTAAATTACAATAGGAATACTACTTGGATGTGATTGTAAAATATAAACATGGAAACAATTATTTTCTCCGTTGCAACAAAACCATACCTATAAGTACAAATCAACTTTCCACATACAAGCATGCAAATAAACTACTGGAGTTTACATATTGCTAACTTCTGCAGTTGAATGGATTATAATAAACAGTAACAAAACATATATAATAAATGTAATGTGGCTACACTGAACAGTCTATCTAGATCTATCAGCATTGTTAGATGATACTAAGCATTATTCTATCACTTATCTCGTGGCTTTGATTCCTACATTTACTGACAGAATGTAATAAAAAAAATTCTGTCCGTGCAGCTCATTCTTTAGTGAGCTGAATGTCCCATTTTCAAACCTCTGTATGGCATTTCACGGCTTGTGGCCCTTATTGAAAGAGAACCCCAAAAGTGAATGGCATGATTAGTGCATTACTCGTACAAATGCAACTATATGGAGAAACCTAAGCTATCCCAACTTGCATTATTCCTAACTAATGAATAAAAGATAAAGGTTTTGTTTTCATTGATGTTCTGAAGAAGCATGGAATAGTAACTTTTCACCTGTTAAGGGTGAGGCTGAGTTAGGTGTTTGTTTTGTCTTTTTGATTCTTGTTTTAACTTTTTTTGTGGTTAACCTATTACTCCTATCAGAAGCTAACCTAAGGTAAAGATAATTATTAAACACCTCCAACATAATTTCAAAAAAAAAATGTAAACAACAAAGCAAAGCTGTAACTATTTTGGAATAGATCATGTTACTGATTCTTTGAAAAGTATCTTAGCTAAGTATTTTGTATTATACAATGAAAAAAGCAAAACATTGGATACTCTTTTAGCATCAGGCTATACATCTAGCCCTTTCTTCTTTTGGGGCTGTTAATATACACCTTGTGAATCAGTATCAGGAGGCGTCAGATAAAATTCCTACACAGTTAAGTATAATAAAAGCTCTTTACAACGAGGAATAATCCTTAACTGTACTCCGTAACTACACAAATTTTCTCACAGATACCGTACTAATAGGAGATGCTGTCTTCAGAGCAAGATAAGAAACAGAGTTATGTAAAACCTAGGGTCATTCTGTAATTTTAGTAGTAATCTCCTCAGATTCCATTCACAAACTATAGGCTGTATAGTGAAGTCCCCCCCTCGGGTTACAAATGAATACACTACTCTTCATTTCCGGGCAGGAAGGGTTGTATAGCGTTACCATGCACTCTGTATTCCACCACAGAGTTGGCTGCCTTTCAACAGACGCTGAAGTGATTCCTGAAACATTATCATCTTCTTGCTTGCAAAAAAATCACTGTTTAAAAAAATGTTCACGTGAAAAATCTTGTATAATTTATACTTTAAGTTTCACATATGCTCAGTATACTAACCTCTAACTCTTCTGATGAGGTACTCTTTTAAAGGTATCTAAATTAATACACCTCAAGGGTGGAAATTTTAAAAGTATCTGAATAGTTAACATGGAGCACTGATTTAATCACAAAATTAGCTTAGGGATTTCCTGACTCCCCTGTCCAGTCCTCAGCTCTTCCTTCATGCCGTAGTTCAACACTTCTGAACGTATACTTAACGTAACTGTAAGGGGACCTCATTTTATCCATGTCATTGAAATGACCCCCGTTGTGAAAAGGAGAAGAAAAAAAAAAAAAAAGAGGGGGGAATACTTTTAATTCAAACTGTTTTAACAATGTGATATACCATGCAGCTCACAAACAAGTGCATTAAAACAGGTGGGGAGGGAAGGGCAAACAGCAACACAAAAGTGGGAGGAAGCAGATGTGAGTGAAAATTTCACTAACCAGCTTCACTGCTGAGTCAATATAAAATGTAACTACACCCTGAGCCACAAAAGAGAACAAATCCCATTGAAAGTTAATAGGAGTTAGGGCACTCTATTCTTTTTCAGAATCCCACTCCAAGCTTCTAAGGATTTGCTCACACTTACAGGGTGAAGCTTAAATCACCCATTTATACCCCATATCTCTAAGACTTCAAGGGAAAGCCCAGCACAAGCTTGAAAACTTTGCTAAAAAAGGTTTGTGATTCAGCAATGCCCCCTTCCCACACCGTATTTAAAGCTCATCCAGACAGAGCACTCTTTATGCTCAGAGCAAATTGCACAACTTACCAGTTCCAACTTCCATCCTCATTTTGTTACTACTGCCTCTAATTAGGGGCAAGCCCAGACAAGGAGATAACACTGATCCCCATAGAAATTGGAGGAATATGAAGCAGTGCACACAGGATTTACAACGGCTTTGAGACAAGATACAGACTGGCACCTGAACAGCTCAGACAGGGGAAGGGGATGGAATTCTTCCTTGTCTGGGCAACTGTACCCAAAGTTACTCTGGTACATTTAAAAAAAAAAAAGTTATTACTATGCGATCAACTAAGATGTAACTTCACAGTGCACTACCTACTGTATGACAACACATCATGTGGGTTGTTCCAGGACACATCTACACAAAACTCACAAAACTGAGATTGAAGACGGTTATCATCAAGAAAGCCTAAGCACTGGAAACTGCCATGCTAGCAAACTCCGCGGCTTTGGGTCAGCCATGAACACAAGTACGATGCCCCATGAACACAGCTGTCCTGGTGCTGGTGGTCAGCTCATTGGCTCCGAGTTAGTCCAGCTGTCTACAGCACTGCCCTGGGCTGAGAAGATGCACCCAAAAACTCGCACATGGGACGGCACTGGGGATGCGAACTGCATTCTGAACTTGCATCCTAGTTCAGTGGGTAGTAATATGCCCAAATACACAAAGAAGCAGCCAGGTAAGAGGCCTGTTGCCCGTTGCTGCCGAACAATCAAGGACATTTTGCAGTTTCCCAAGCTTGGTTGATGTGCAGGTGCAAACACTTGGGAGGGCACAGCCAGGGTAGTTGATCCAAACTGGCCAAAGAGAGTGTTCCGTACCACAGACGGCATGGCCGGTATAAGTGAGGGTCAGCCACTGCTCTCAGGTTCGGGTTCCTTGTTCAGTTCATGTTCTGCTCATGTTCCCTTCTCATTACCTTATTCTTGTTTTATTTCATTCAGGCCTGTTTGTTCATCTATCTGTTCCCTCGCGCTCTCTCTGGAACTTGCTGTTCTGGGATGGCTGTGGGGGAATATCCCTGCTCCCTGCCTGGTGCTCAGGACGCGCTGTATCAGTCCTTGAGTGGTGAGAAATTGTGCATCATTCATTTTATATATTCTATTACCCTTTTGCATTATTATTAATATATTTTTATCTTGTCCTTTGTTGTCTTGGTAAAATGTTTTTATCTCAGCCTGCGAGCTCTCTCTCTCTGATTCTCCTCCTCACCCCACTGGGGAGGGAAGGGGTGAGTGAGCAGCTGCATGGTCCAGTTATCATTTGGGGTTAAACCACGACATGGACTGAAGTCAGTCACAGCTGGCTAGTGCTAGGTAATCACAGAGCATCAAGCTACTTGAGGTATAAAAGACAAAATCCCACCAAAACAGAAGTCAGTTTTGCCACTGATTTTAACAGGTAGAATTTTAGCTCTTTAAACAAAACACAAAGCCCAAACAACAGAAACAAAACCACTCAACAAAACCTCTGGTATTGTGTGTTTAAAAGAAAAATAGATGGGGTGTTGTTTCCACAAGCAGATGACAAATAGAGGCCTGCGTATAGTTTGTTTAAATCATTGTACAAAATAAAAGGATAATGGGACTATTAAAAGTCCCTAAAGTTGTATTTTTTTATGCTTTCTGATTCCAGGCCATCACACCTGGAACACACATGTTTAACTGAGCAGCTGATAGCTTCTAATTTTAACCATTTGAAGATTTACTGTTTGGACCTAAACATTCTCATATTATGCCTTCGTACTAGCTAAACTAAATTCACACATAATTTTAACCTGAGTCATTTAAAAATAAATAAACAAAATAATTCTCTTTTAGCCTGTAAAATTAAAATTACAGAAAGAGGACTTTTACAAATCAGGTTACTCTTTGGAACTTTATATGCAAACACACAAAACTGAACTTCACTACAGACAGACAAACACATGCACAAAAAAACCCTTTCACAAATCCCAGAATCTAACCCAATAGCTTGTTTTAATCTTGGAGTCCTACAGCTTCAAAGGAAAGTATTAGAAACATATTTTTTTTTTTTTATGTTATAAATACCAAACTGAAGAAAGTAAGTTTATTTTATAAAGGTAGAGTGCATTTTAAGTGGCATTATTGTGAGTTTGGGACTCCCATGGAGGACTAAAATCCTCCATTTGAAAATACAAAGCAAAATTAATTAGAAAACACAGTTTGAGTGAAAAGTATTCTTGCAAAGAGTTCTTAGAAAGGATCACCTTGAATGTGTTTGATGCTGAGGAAACGCCATAACTTTTCTTCACACAAAAGCAGTCATCAACAGAGCACAACCAGATGTTAAGTTTTCTTTTCTTAGTTTCTGTAAACCTCTGTGACCTCCCTCAAATTAAAAAAAAAAGGAATAGCATTTTTAAAGCCACAGGAACTATCATTAGTGAAGCATTCTAAGGATTTTCATTAATTCATAGCCAGCCAACCAGGAATTTTCCCACAGCCGCATACAAAAAAAGTCAGAGAAGTCAGTGATTGCTTGGTTGGATTTGAATGTAGGCAGAAGTAAGATCAGAAATATCTAGTCCCTCCCACTGATATAAGAGTGAAGAACAGAGGCAAGGTCAGAAATTAAAATCTACACCTGCCCACCAACCACGAGGAAAATCCAGCATTGCCATATTACAAGTGGTATAGAAATGGTCATTACATACACTTTTGAAAGGTAAAAGAATCATATAGATAGACTGACAGAAATCGATTATTTGGAAACCTTTAAGCACAAACGTGCAGTTCCAAACAGAACTGCACATCTATTATCTCCTCCACATAGCAGCCCCAAGACTTAGATCAACATCTAGTTGTTAGTGCAATACCCTCCGTTTACAGCAACTTATGACCTGATAGATCCATTTAGTTGGAGCCCTTTGACCTCTGCATGCTCCTCATTTGCCCCTTATAGTTTCTGTCAACCCAGGGTTCCAGCACAGAAGCAGCTTGTACTTTCAATGTTAGATCATGAGAACAGAGAGGTTACAGAAAACAGAACGCATTTTAACAGCACTTCCCTTGAAGACATTACAATGACCTCTGCATTACTGAGACACGTTATGCTCTGTACAGCATTTGTAAAGGAAAAGGCCCAGTATAGACTCAAGGACTGCAGGCTTGCAGGCTCCATGCCGCCAACAAGGTGCACCTGTCAACAGAGGGGTCATCATTTCACAGCCACCTCTGTACACCGTCAGATCACCAAGCGGCACAAATTCGATTCAGATAAGTCATGCTCACACAACTCTAATTCTGGTGAATTAACCACTATGTACATTTCAGAGTTTATGCTTTCAGGCCTGCAAGAAGAGATATGATACCTGATCTAGCATGAAATCTCCTAGGACAAAGCTACCTCTCACTTTCATTTGGGCACGTTAGAATAAGCAGCCTGAGTGATGTGCGCAAAAACTGTCTTGCTGAATAACAGCCCAAGACCAGATCCGTAAGAGTAAGAAAAATAAAGGGTGCTCATGCACCTACAGCTTTAAACTTGAGGCAACATAACGATAGTAACATGCATTTAACAGATTGCTATGACATATATTCCATACATTCAATATCCATTTATCTACTACTGATAGATTTCGACACTTTTATTGAAAATGTTGCTTACTTGTCTTGTAGCCAGCATCAATGTGTTTTTCACACAGGAAGTGAGCTGTAAGTCTTTTCCTTCCTGCCTGTCCTAGAAGTGCATGGCCCTCTCCCCAAAACATCTTGATGGCTATTCAGAGGTAGTGTCCTACCAGTGAAATGAAAGAGCAAGGATTCTTTAGTCATCTAAAAGAAAGCAATCCCTACCCCTTACCTTCTGCATCATGCACACCTGCAGGTTGATACTTAATTCTGTTGTACTCCTTATTTCATCCCTACATAATCCTATTCAAAAGGTCTGCTAGCTATGCTTCTAGCCCTAATTATTGATAGCATCCTAAGAAAATTATTTCACACTTAACTATCTTATCCTGGTCATTATAGAAAAAGGAACTCATCTAGGGGGTCTAATGGATTGTTTAACTCGGGCTGAAGGAGGAACATTTAATGCACTGGATAGTTCTGGCAGGAGCAGGCAACTACTTTTCTAAGTCAACAAAAGGAATTCATCACCTGCTGCCTAAAGAGCCTATCAAGGAATGGAGGGGTACTAAAAAGTACAGAAACAGCCATTGAGTATGTGTCCTTTACTAGAATCTAACAGAGTATTTTGAGTGTCAAATGTGTGAAAAATCCTCATCAACAGTCAAGAGATGAGGAAAAACGTGGGTGACCATTGAACAGGACACTATATTAGGATGTAGATACTTCCTAGCCACAGAATTAGCTTCCTTTTGCTGTCCCCTTACTACCCGAATGATGTGCCAACAACAGAGTACCAAAAGGCACTGTTCTGGCATACCCAGGGAACTTTTGCACCATTATCATCACAAGGAATAATAAAACAGGATGTCTGGAAAAATTCCTCAAAGCTGATAGTGATATAACACTATAACAGCCTTCAAGTGAGACACAATTCCAAAATATACAATGTATCTCGAAATGTGCCAATGCTTACTAAACCTCTAATCCAAGTTTTATTTACTTTTAATAATCAGTTCAAACTTTAAGAGAACAAATCCCTACCTGCATATTTAATTTCCCTCACGCTCTTGGAATCCATCCATACAGTAGTGAGAGGTGACAGGAGGACTAGAACAATGATGTGACTCATACATGTGGCTTCATGTACTATTGCTTATGTTACCTTTTAAAACACTATCATTAACATGTCTGGATCTGCTTCTGTGAGGCTTCCTCAGTGGGTTATGAAGTTTATTGGTTTTCGGCTTTGTTGGTGCTTTTTTTTTTTTTAATAAAATCTGAAATTTGTTCTTGGAACATCCTCTAGTTAACCTGTCCAGGTGACTTATTCTAGAATTTATTCCAGAACCATCACCTGTGCCTCATCTTGTTCTGTTTTTACCACAAAAGAGCTCCTCTGGTGCTCTTTCCATCTCTTCTGCCTCCAGCTCTGCTCTTTTTGGAAGTCTAAAGACCGTACTTTAGGTTAAGAATTTAGTCAAACTGCACAGATATGACTGATAGTTACTGCTGGACTGGAAGCTGCTCTAACTTGCCTTAAGTGTTTCACTTTTTAGTGCCCTTTCTACTAGACAGGCTCTAGCTTAACTGATTTCCAGCAATTTCCCTGAGATACTGTTAAATCACAGTAAGTTTGTTTCCTCAGAATCATGTTCATCACAGTCACACTGTAAATTAACCAGAAGCTCACTGCTACTCTTCAGTCAAGAAACAGTGGATTTGGGCAGTATCTCCTATGAGGATTTGACTGACACAACCAAAGAGAAGAGGCCCCTCGACAGCGGAGTTAACACACCAGGTATCAGCTAGCCCTCTGAGGGCTGGTGGCAAACCAAGCAGCTTGCAGGACAGAAAGCTTGGCAAGCAAAGACTCATTGAAAGCTGGGGTTACTAGAAGACTTAGCAAAAACTCAAACACTGCTACAGAGTGATCAGATGTGTCTTCGCTGTAAAGCAGGTTACTCCAAATGTTTTTCAAAAACAAGACTCGGGCCCTTACCTATACACATGGCCAACCAAGAAAGTCTGTGTTCAAAGTGTTTTTAAGCCAGATGTAAAAATAAGGCTGATAGGCTAAAACCAACAACAGTTAAGAAGCTGCTGTTATAAAGTACTTATGAACTTTAGAAAATACAACATTAAGAAATCTATTTATTAGAAATAGATTTACTGACAGTTTTCTGAGTTTTGGTGGCAAACAAGAAGTCATTTTTAAGCTAGAACACTTGATGTAAATAGAGCCAGAGAAAACTGGACATCCACTGCAGTTTCTTAATAAGCATTTCTTAACTGTACCTTCCCCTGTTCCTTAATATTTACTGTCTATGCAGTTTAACTCACTTCCAAAAGTTACACCTGCTTGCTTTACACCAGTACACCCATTTGATAAAGGACATCATCCACTGAGGTCACCAATACTTTTTTATAAAACCAGAAATTATGTTTTAGATATGATTTTGAAAGTACAATTTATTAATTAAAATAGGTTTAAGCATGGTAAAATACACATTTATACCCTGGCTTGGCTGACAGAATTTTGGATAATCAAAAGTGATAATATACATGTTTCTGCTAAATAAATTCTGCAGTAGAACTACAGAAATTAGTCTATCCATGACTGGCATAAGCCTACATTCACTACTTTATTAAGTCTGTATCTGGTTAAAGTCTGAGAAAATAATGTAGAAGCTTTGGGCATCAAGATGAGTAAATACTACTGAGGAGAGCTGGAAAAGACAAATAGCTGGACAATCTAACAATTATAAAATACTATATGCATAAAAGGATAAAACCCTTTTTGAAGTTTGCACTTAAGTTTGGATCCTTAAATAAAGCCTCACATTACCATAACCTAAAATTAAGTAGTTATAAGGAACTATGGCTAGATTAGTACCTATTTTTTTTTTACTGTTTTAAGTTACTTGCACTTCCATCAAATATTTTTTCATAATTAACATAGGGGGGAGGATATAACAAATAAACATCCATGTATTTGAGATAACTTATGTGTTTTTCTAGATATGATGTATTTATGCATAATGTTCACTTTTAAATGCAAAACCAACACATTGTATAGAAACATCAGCATTAACCTAAAGTTTCAGAAAAAATGTATTTCAAATACACTTCATTATACTGGCAGCAGTATATATATTAAAAAATCAACATCCTTTAAAGATAAAAAATATTTTTTACTTTTGAATAATAAAATGCTATTCAAGATTAACAGTTCTCCAGTAATAGTTCACACTCCTCTTACCTTGTTTGCTTCTAAAAAACATGCTAAATTTATGGGTAAAATTCAATCTTTGAGCAGAATTAAGCAGGCAAGTTAACATCAAAGCTTTGTTTCATCATCTTTAGACTGATCTGTTGGAAAAGACAGCTGCTCCTTATTAAACACCCTTTAAATGTTGCTGTTTTAATTAACATCCATGTTACATTAACATTACCAAATAATTAACTAAAGAGAAGCTGGTACCATCTAATCACGACTGCTTAACATCTTTTCACCAGTGGACTATTAAAGCAGAACTTGTTCTTAAATAAGTGTCTTGAGATTTTAAATTAACAAGTCTGATAAAGTAGTCACTACACTCTGCTTACTCAAAAGTGAATTTTGGTGGGAAGTAAGGCAGGGAGTGAAGTTTGACATCTAAACTAAGGGGCATGATCTAGAGAGGAAATTAATCAAATCTGTAACAGTCCTAAGAGACTTCAGCTGCAGAAATCACCTTAGGTCAACAGCTTATGAATTAGCATCATATTCAAATTTCCTAATTTCATACCGACATACAAGGAGATACACATTTTTGTTATTAATAATTAGTGTTTGTTTCAAGTAAATAAACAGGCTTATGTTTCCATGATTTGGTTCTCTAAGTTCAGAATGCTCATTCTGAAAACACAGCATCTAAATCATATAGCCTCATAGTTCCCGAAGAAACATTAATCTGTTTATTTAAACATTAACATACTTAGTCTGCCTATTTAAGTTAATTTAAAAATGCACAAAGTAGCCTGTCACCAACACTTTTTGACAGTACAGTAAAAACAGGGTCACACTCTCTGCCACACTACCTGATAAATGAAACACAAAAAAAACCCCAACCCTGGAGTGATCCTGAAGCCAAATTCTAAGCTAAACAAAAGTAATACAGATGCCCACCTGCATGACTGACCATGCTTGCAAAGCCTCGCACTCAACATGCTGCATTGTATCTAATCAGAGAAATGCACTAAGCTCTAAATGACACATCTAATCAATTCTAAAATGTTATCACATTATTCGATATGCCAGTGGAGAGAAATCTATTGACTCTAAAAATTCAGAAAAAATGGAGGATACGGAACTGCTGGCATCTGGTCTGCAGAGCTTTCAACCAAATCTGGAAATGTCTATAAGGAAGCCCCCAGTGGAAAACATCAACACCCTCCACCATGCTTCATCTCAGGTCTGTCTTCTGCCTGATACCCTTAAAAAATTTCAAGTACTCTGCAAGAGAAAAATCTGATTTTTTTAACTGTTGGAAAATAATAAGGAAAAAAGGAGGAATTTAAACTCCAGTAAATTATTTCTTACCATTTTACAAGGTAATCTTCCTCCTAAATAAAGTTCCCAAAACATGTATTTAGCTTGGAAAATTATTTCAGTATGACTTAGCGCTGTGCTTAGAAAAATCCTAGCTGTAGAGAAGAATAAGTGTGTGTTAGGAGGGATGCTTGAAGAGATAAATGTAGGGACATAGCAGCATGAGCCTAAAGAATAATGAGACAGGCAGAGCTCCTGGTAGTGGAACAGTAGGAAATGGAGATCTTCAGAGGCTCTGCTATGAAAGAGAAAAGGAAATAGAAAGCTCCTTAAGTAAAGAGCAGAGAAGATGACACAGGGAGAGCTTCAGGGAAGAATGCACGGGAACAGAGACCCCTCGTATGTCTCATAAGCTTTGCTTAGCAGAGCAAAGGAAGGTAAAATCCTCTGCTAACAAGGCGGGGGGAGGGAGGGGTTGCAAAAGTGCTGTATTATTTATTCTTTCTCATCATACAGTCTCATTAACTTCAATCTTTATACTGCACACTGTTCAGTGCCAGGAATTTCAGTGGAATTAAACATATGAAAAAAATTACTCATGTGTGTAGTCCCATTAGAATCTACAAAACAACTCGAGAGTAAAGTTGTTCATGTGTTTAACACCGAATAAATGAATCTGAAATATATTCAAATTGTCATTAGAGCCCAAGTCTGTCTTCTCTGTACACCCCATGGCTTGTTTATAGGATGAAAAAAAAATCAGAGACTACTTTTCCAGAATAGCTCCCCACGTGGACATATTTATTCTAGATTAAAAGAGGCCCTTCCCTGATTAATTTTTTTCTGGATAAAAGTATGCATATGATGTAGTAAGACCATCCATATGGAAAGCTACTTTGCAATATTATTCTGCTTTAAGCAAACATTCTACCTTAATCCAAAATAACATTAAGTGTAGGAATACATTCATTAAAAATTCTGTTAAACATCAATGACAGAATTCCTAGACTTAGCAAAGTCAACCCAAATTCTAAAACCCTGGATCCATTGAAATCACGTTCTTAGCAAAAGTAGTGTTAAGTTACCCGCTTACAGACATATGCTGAGCTTGCAAACAAGTGCCAAAGTATTACTAGAGAAAGAGATTAATATAGGCATACATTTTATGATGGAAGTTGCAATAAGAAAATTTTAAAATCACATCTAAAGACTTTAGTTTTGAAAATATTAGCTATTAAGAATAATTTCAGGAGCTACGAAACAAAATACTTCCTCATCACATTCTTTTAACCATAGTCCAGTCATATGCTCTCAGCATGTCAAGCTTTTACTGCCACAAAATATTGAGGAAACTTGAAACTGCATTTTGTAGAGTGAAAGGAAAGTAAGCATTACTTGTATAAACGTACCAAGATGGAACACAGATTTTCAAAGACAACAGTCGAACAATAAAAGATTCATCGGGGTGGGAAGCGCACCACACATTCAGTTTTACCAAGAGGAAAACATCCAACGTGTGTTTATCCAAATGTACGTGCAAACACGCATCCATCTACGTTTTTTCTCCTTAACTATTAAAAGTCAACTGATATTTTTCTAGATTATTTATGTCATTTAGTATTGCCTCAATTCAACTGCTTCATTTAATGCATACTAGACATTTTTACTTTCTCTACATAGAATGTTACAATTTATTCATGCCCTTAACATGCATTAATTAGACACAACTTATATATAACCTGCAATATCTATTTGAATAGGATACAATTACTTCAGGGCTTGTGTCTTTTCAATCAGTCAGTGTCCCTGCAGTGTTTAGAGTGGCAGAGGGGAAGTGGCCTGTGGTTAAACAGAGGAAATACCAAGGAATTTTAATAGAGCAAATAGTCTCTTTACTTCCTACGGGGTACTACTTCAAAGGCAGCCCTGCTCCAGAGCAGACAATGTGTTAGAGGGGCCATCAGTCATTTAATAGTATGTCAAGTCTACTCAAAACTTACATACAGACCAAGATAAATACCACATAACTGAGACAATGGGTACCATCCTGCAGTCATTACTTATTAAAGTGCTGCCCTGCCTGGACTATGTAGGCAGTCATAAGCAAGATTGGTATTACAAAATCACATTATGAAATTATAGCTAAACAATCAGACAAGATATCTAGTAAGTTGGCTAGGGACGTCTGAACTCGAAGCTAAAAATATAATAAAAATAGAAACTGGTACAAATATTTAATAAACTGTTACATTTGTTGGAAGCAATAAAGACAAAAGAGGTTTTACACTAATTGGAAAGAGGGTAATTTTTACTGATCTAAAAGCCAGGCAAAATAATTATAATAAAATTATTATATTGTGGTACATTCAGGTTTAATACACACAATGACATTAATTATGTAAGCAAAAATAAATCCAATACAAACTGCATGTGCATATTGCCATAAACGTCAAAATACATTAATCGAGTGTTACGACTTTTAATAGTGATAATTGACTTAACAGCTGATGCAAAACTTGACAGAAGTATACACAGTAGCCGTTATGAGCATGTGGAGCACCCTGCCTACATCTGGTTAAATATACAATAGACGTCCTGAGCCAAAACATTTTATTCCTAATTCTCAGTTAAAAAAGACCTAATAGGGGAGTCTAAACCTTCAACACTTCCATCCAACACAAAGATTTAGGTCTTAAGCTTTACCAGGGTTTGAAGTTTGTTTTTCCACACGTCCTCCAATGCTTTCGCCTTTCTAAGCTATGCCCTACAAACTTCTGAACTGTGTGTTGCAGTAACGTTCTCAAAGGAGCTGATCTGAAACCAAGAAAATCCTTAGTGACAGCCTAACAAAAAGGAAAAGCAATGAAAGTCAGTTACGTTCCCTCCGGTGTTCCCGGATCACCACGCTTCAACTAAATTTGTAACTAGACATCAGGAGAAAGAAGAAAAAAAGGAGAAAAAAAAAATCCACAAACACCACCAAAACCCCACCCAAAACCAAACAAAACCAAAACCCCACATAACTCAAAAGTTATTTTAAAATATCAAAAAACGGAAAAGCAATCGAGAAAAGTCTGACAGCAAAGCACACCAGAGAGACACGAACAAAAGGCAAAGACCATTAACAAAATGTTTATCACCTTCCTCCCCTCTTCCCCCTCCCGTAAATTTCCTACATC
>KL269629.1:0-12245 GCA_000699545.1 Podiceps cristatus | reverse complement strand
AGGGAAAAATAAATTTAAAAAAAAAAAAAAAAAAAAAAAATCAGCGGTAAATTAGGCTGATGTTTGGTATCTTCTAAAAATACTTAGTGTGGTATACTTATTTACTGAGGCTGTCACTTGGTGTCACTTTGAAACTTTAAAAAACTTTTGGCCAAAGTAGTTAATGTAGATATTTTCAGCATAAAAACATTTTGACGTTTTGTAAATATGTCCCTTGAGCATAATAAGCATAGGTAGTTCAGAGTCAAAGTGATCCTTTATTTGAATATTATGGACTTGATTCTTTTCTGGGAGAATGCAAGAAATAAAGCTTTTTTAAAAAAAAAAAAAAAAAATAAATGAAAAAAAATCTCTTTGCAACTGGAATCACTAAAACCACTTTAATTTTGATTGTGTTTTTACATGATGTCAGTGCAGGCATGGCAGGCCTGATTTGTGAGTTTTCTTTACTTAGTATGTCTTTTTCAGATCTACTATTATTACACAGTTGATATAACAAAATTTTAAAAACATTGAAAAAGCTAATTCTGATATTGATTAGGAACTCCCAAATGAATGTAGACGCTGCAGACACTGCACTCTTGTATTTTGAATTATGTTGTAGAGTCTTCCCTTACCTTGAAAGCTCTTCATACAAAGAGATTCATGGTTTTAACAAGCATTTAATTTTTAGAGAGTTGCTTTATAGCACGTTTCTAATGCCGCATCATGGAGAGAACTCAAGTATGATGAGCTGGATTTAATTTTTCCTAGGCACACCCTTGCCGAAGCCAGTTATGATTGCACAGTCTGAGTGGAGCATGTTGCGTGATCAGCCTCTCCCTGAACAAACAGTCTCTACAGTAAGTATAGGAGACAAGTCTGTACTAATCGGTTATTTCTAGTTTGGTTGGAAGCTACAACAGAAAGCAAAATATGTACTTGTGAGAAGTTACAGCTGTTGATCACCTACAACTAGCCAGTTTTTCCTCTACTGGAGCTGCTGAACTGATGCATTAAGATCCTGGTTTTCTAAGTTCAGCAGTACTTTTTTAAAAGTCATCCTTAATACAACTTAAATTATGGCTTTAAGAGCACAACTATGCTGCTTTTATGGATTTTGTTGCCTGCCCTTAATCAATCATAGGCTAATTCAAGCTGGAGGAGAATTGCACTCTCTAATTTAACCTGCTGCATGAAGCAGGGGCTCAGACCAGGCTGCTCAGGGCTTTATCCAGTTGGGTCTTGAAAACCTCCAGAGATGGAGACCTCATCTCCTCTGTGAGCAACCTGATTCATTGCCTGATAAAGTTTTTCCTTATATCTATATTTATTTTAAACAAACCCTTTCTGCCCATCAGATTTCAGTTTTCACGTCAGTCTACTAGTTGCTCTGTCATTCAGTAGTAAACAGCTGGCAAAACTTCAAAAGCATGTTAAATCCTCTTTACGTTCAGGCCTGTCTTCTGTGCACCCTCAATACACTTTACAGCCACCTTTAGTCACCACTTAAATAAGCCACATAAAAGATAAAATGAATTTTCAGAGACTGTAAATTTAGTATGGGGACTAAACTACCTAATTTTGCAAATAATTTGTTATATGACAATTTAAACTTTTTATTAAATATTAAGTAAGTTTCTGGTAGTAAATTCTTTATTAACTACTGTAGCATTTTTTGTCAGTGTTGTAGCAAGTCAGAAATGTAGAAGCAAGTAGATATTTCTGTGAATGTTGTATTTTTTTTTTTTTTTGAAGATGTTTTCATCATCATAAATTTCTGGTGTTTTTAGGATTTTGTAAGCATTATATAGAATTATTTCAAATATTTCTCATTAACAGGGTTTGAAAACAACTTCACCTGTACTACCTGGTAAGTGATGGAAAAGATTTTGGTTGTGTGTTTTTTTTAATACATAAAGGAGTGGTTTTTTCCACTTGTTAATCTATCCAGTAACCCCATAAAAGTGGAAAGTTCAAGTAACCTAACCATTTTAACTGATAAAGTGTTTTGGGAGTATTTTTATCAGAAGATTAGAAACTACCAAGGAGAAATTTTTCTCCTGGAAATTCACAAGTATTTCAGGACACAACTATACATTTATTTCAAGGTTATGGTTACTTCAAAAGCTATTTCCAGCCCACAATGCTTTAATTTCATTGGCAAATCTCTAAAAATTACAGTAGTTCTGCAACAAGCCCATCTCTTAGTTCAAAATATGTTTTTCCTACTGGACAAAAATTCATCTGAACTTGGCTTTTGCGCTGAAGATACTGAAGTATATTGTCAAAACACAGGCATTTCTGAAAAGCCCTTCTGTTTTTAAAGCTTCTAAGGTTTTCTGAGGAAGCAAGTTACAAATCTTATTTAAAAAATAATGTTAAGTTTTGGGTACACTAAAATAATGACCAATAATACTGAAGTTAAAAGTATATTATAATTATTTTTTCAGCTTCATTAGAACCTTCCCATGTTATTGCAATAGAAATTGTAAAAGTTGGTGAATTTATTTCTTTAATTACATAAAGACAGGAGTAAACCTGAAATCAGTTCATCAGTGATGTGTGTACATGTATGTATGTTTAATATTTCCTAGAGTCTTTAATTTCTGATCTTCTGAAAAGGCTTCAGCAATAAGTGTAGAACAGCTGATGCTTAACTTCGCAGCAACCTGCTTCAGCTGTGAGCTTATTTCTGCCGTGTATCTTCTGTGTATGCTTGAATGGGCTTGTACAGTCCATTTGGAGCTGCATGTTAAATACCTGGTAGATTTTTTTTAAAAATAAATCAGTTTTCAGAATATTACAGATTTTCTAATATGGTGGTTATACAAGTAATGCAACACATAGTTACTTATGTCATCTTAAGCACCTTCAGTTTAGAAAGAACATGAACAGATGCATTTATATTGATGTATTAAATAGTATTGTGAGCTTTTGCTACAAAAAGGTGCTACACATAGGGATTTTAAATATCCATGCAAACTTAAAAAAAAAACCAAACATATTTGCTTAGCAGGCATGTGTCACTGTTATTGAGCATCTGCTTCATAAGCAATTTTGAAGTATGTTTTTTAAGAAATGAGAAATTGGCTTTTAAGTCTTTATTTTTGTAAAGAATATTTGATGCAAGTTGTGTTCTGGATTGAGCTGTACTTAAAAACACCGACTGAATGTTACAGTAAAGGACGTGCTGTGTGTGTTTTCCAGATCGTCCTGAAAGAAGCAACAAAACACCAACTGACGTTTTACCTCAGATTTCTTTTTCTGGCTCCACTGATACAAGAGGTCAAATTTCAGAATTTCCTGCAGAAGTAACAGATATTGGTAATTACAGTTCATCTAAAACATAATCACTAGATAACTTAAACAGAAGATTCAGTAACAGTACTAGTTTGGAAAGCTGCTGCTACTATATCTCCCCAATTTGCCGAGTATTTCCCAGAATGAGCGATTCAGTCATTCTTCACTCAGTTTTTTAGAGTGTATGAAATACAGAATTAGTCAAATGTGATATAATTTCTGTAGAGCACTAAAAACTTTCAGACATAATACCTGAAAACTGCTTTGGTACACAGGGAAGGGGAAAAAAAATCAATAATTTATAACAAAGGCTATAATACTGTATTTATTGAAAAGTACTTTCCGAGCGAGGTTCAAATAGTGAACTATAATTCTATACAAATTCACGTTTGTATTTTCTATGGCCATAGTGCCTTTAGAACTCCTAATACTACAAAGTCATTTTCTAGCCCTGAGAATAAACCTCTCCGTAAGAGCTGGAGCTCGTCTTACAGCGATCCCTTCCGACTGCAGCCGACGTCTGTGAGACTGGGTTGTCTGAGCGGACAGAAGTATTAAATGCATTTCTTTCCTCAGGTTTTGGTAACCGCTGTGGAAAGCCCAGGGGACCAAGAGAGCCACCTTCAGAATGGACATGATCCAAGAACCAATGGACATACTATCAATAAATTATACTGGAAAACTCAAGTGCCACTGAGAACTAGAAAAATAGTATTCCACGTCTTTGGGGGGCGACTAACACAGAGCAGCGTAGATCTAACTACCAAATGGTACACTCTGACAGTACATCCCACGCAAAACCTTAAACGTTCTTCACAACAGTGGATTCCAGTATTACAACTTAACTTTTTGCTGGGGCCATCTACCTGCCTTATTACACTTAGGAGAAAGTATTACATATGATTTATTTTGTAACTTCAAGTATTATTGCCTTAATGTCTTTTAACCCTGTTACACGCTGCTTGTAGACATATGTTAATATAGTAATACTTTTGACAGATTGTGTTTATGGACTACTTTTTGCTAACGTTTGATTACCATGTATGCATTATTTTGTATATGTACAGGGCAAGTATATAATTTGATAAAGTTGCAATCATAAAATATTAACAGAAGATGTAAGAAATCTCTGCATGATCTAAATTTTTGTGTACCTTATTTGTAAATTATTTGCCCTGAAGTTTTAGAAAATAGTTTCTGGGGTTTTTTACAAAAAATTGCTGGACACACACAACCAGAATTGCAGGTTAGCAGAGATAAAGATTGTAATACATTTTGTAAATTGTAAGCAAAAGGTTATTTTTATATTATATACTGTTTAATTGTCAGACCTAATTTGTTCTGGTTTTCATCTAGTCATGGAGATTCAGTAAGTGCCTTGGAACAGTATTGAATTCTCTTAGCCTGTGTATGTTACTTCAGTGTTTTGAGTTCATCTGGAATTAGATTATCAAAAATATTTGTACGTTTCTAGTATATTTGACCTGCCAGTAAAAGAGAAAGCATTCTTCATAATCAACACTCCTTAGTTTTCATTTTAATGTTTCATCAGTTGCAATCTTTAGAAAAATCATCTCTATCAACTTTCTGTATAATAGGGTTTTACAGTTTTAATATAGCGTGTTTCTAATTTGGGAAAACCAGAACACACTGGTAAAAGGACTGTTTAAATACCACTGTCTTCTCTTACGAATGGTAAATACCATTTTTGTTGTTCAGCAGCTGTGTATGTAAGAAAGCAACTTAAATGAAGGTTCACATAGAGCCCTTGCAGCTACACTGTATCTTGGCAATATATTATGTCAAGAGTTAATCCTTATAAGGATTCCTTACTTAAACTTTTCTGTAATACAATCTTTAAATTAAAGAAAGTCAAAATCTCACTATGGGTGTTTTTACTCTTAGGGGGAAAAACAAAAACAAAAAACCCCAAACCAAACCTATTCAGAAGCAAGGTAAAATAGGGTGAAGGATGGCAGTCTGGCTTAGCTGATCTGGAACAGAACAGTGACCCTCAGGCCCGTTGTTTTAGTAACTACTTTAAAAGTTTATCTAGCAACAATGCTGGAGAAGTGAAGAACAACATTTAAAGGAAAAACATTTATTTTAGGTAGTGAAACTATCTATTAATCTGAACTTTAGCCATGGAAACATTAGGTATAACTTACTACTTTAACATCGTATCTGCTAAAAGAGAGCTAATACTTGGATAGCAGCCCAAAAAACTTCCCAGATACATAACTTGCAATTACTGTCTTCGACTGTGGGTGAATCAGCGCGCACTAGGTACGCATGGCAGACTGCCTAGCTGGGGAGCTCTCTCAAAGAACTCTGTGCACTACAAAGACTGTTGGATACAGTTTTGTGATTATTCATTTAAAAATAACTAATTCCATGATATTATGCCATTTGGGATAACCTGTACTGACTAGGTTCCCGCTCTGTAACAGTTCAGACAGCTGGAATGTCTTGCAGTTGGCAGGGTGAAGTCGGCCTGAACTTTGTTCCCCTGCGTTGAAGATGATTAGCTTAGGCTTTCACTCTTGGGTTTTGTAATTTCACTCCTGCGGTTTTGTAACGCACCACTGAACAGTCCAAATCAGAGTGACTTCTTGAAACTGCTGTTAAATAAGAAAATTTCCAAATATGTTTTGGATGTATGTTTAAGGATCATTTCCATATTTCTCTATCAAGAAAAGGGAGAACTGTGCAGACTGTAGATTTTTCCACTTTAAACATTTCATTTTCACTTAGAGCAAAGTCTGACAAAAATCTGTACTATGTACAGGCCATCTGGTAATGTTTAATAAAGTACATCCAGGTCCATATTCTTTCCCTTAGATTTGCATGGATTGGGGTAGTATTCCAGACAGAGTTTATCACAGAAGGGTCTCAGCCTTTCTTTGCGTTAGTCATGTGAAACTGCAATTGTCCCATATAGCGCTCTGTATCCTTCGGCAGACCTGTTTCACAGCTCACTGTTGCCTCCTTACATTCAGCTGAGCTTTGTCTTCACCTATTTTATTTCAGGTAAATTGGCCGTTTTAAGTGCAAGGCAAAACCTGCCCAATGTCACTACTTCCTGTACCCACGCTTGTGGGTGGTGCAGAGATGAGTGCGGGGTTGGGTGCTGTGTGCTGGATAGTTGCACTTCATCACTTTGAAACGTTATCCAGCCTGATAGCGTCTTCAAAAAACAAGACCTTTCTTTGTTGGGGTTCAGAATATTACATTAGTTTGCAAATTATTACTGAATACAGATATCTAGACCAAGGCATTTTATATGTGTTTTGAAATCAATCATGGAATAGTCTTTCATTTAGCTCCAGTCTTCCACATTATTTTTACAAAAGCAGTCTTCAACTTCAGTCTCTTAAGTGCAGCTTTTATTAGGCGTACAATTGACTCAATCACTATAGCAAAGAACCAGTAACACTACTCAACCCAGCTATTTCTATTTATAACCACTGCATTGGCTTGTTTATCCCTTCAGTATTTTTCTAATATTCCATTTATTGTCTAAATGTATTAATATTGAACAAATCATGCAGCAAATTATCATATCAAGAGAAGACCGAGTTCTCCATGTTTTAGAAATGTAAATACTCAAGCCTGAGAAGAAAGCTGACCTCTATGAGTATCATTGCTCATCTCTATTATGCAGCATTTTTTAGGTTTTGTATTGATTTGTCAAGTAGCTTTCTACTTTTTAGTGATTAGAGCATTGCTTTAGCATCCTTAGTTCTTATTTATCTGTTAGGAGAGTCTGCTGCATTTACATGTAATTTTCCTTAAAGAATTTTCTAACTTGGGAACTGTGCAAAACAATGAAAAATCTCAAAAGAATTACCTCCGTGGGTCTGTATATTGACGTCTTGGATTGGGTTTCTTTGGAGACAAAATTTCTGGAAGAATGAATGCAGACCAGGTGCGAGACAGTGCCTGGGCAGCGCGATAACCCCATGCTGCTGCAGTAGTTGCTTTTAGCTGTAGTTCGTACTGTCTTTAAACAGAGTCTTCTGACAATTGAACACTTAAATAGTTGCATTTGCGGATTAAACTGTGTGTTTTTTTTTGCTGTGCCACATAGCACTTGGTACAAAGTGGTGACTTATGCTTTAATATGTAGCAAGTACAAATTCCATGTTTCTAATGGAGTAACGTAACCACTGCTGCTTTATTTCAAGGTCACTTAATACAGTCACGTATCTCATCTATTTCATTCTGCTTTTACATACTTGTCACCCACAGTACAGTATTATCAAGTGGCTCCTCCTGTGTTATCCGGTGGATGTGGAAGGAGAGTTGTACAGCAATTAAAGCCCCTTTCATCAAAGTTGAGCAAAGGCTTTGTGTGGCAAAGGAAGCGCTGGGCAATGACTCTGTCTTAGAGCATCTGCTCTTCAGTGTACCTGAGGACTGAGAAGATGGTTGTAAGGAGGGGTGGGAAGGAGGATGGTTGAGAAGGTGGTTGTAAGGTGGAATTGAGATCAGGGAAGCTTTGTGTAGCCTGGACACTTCTGGGACTCTCTGAGTCCCAGACCACCCCCCATCCACGGGCAAGGATATCCTAAGGTATAATGACCCAGCCGCAAAGGCTTTTTGTTATTGTCTGTGCTGATTGGTATTTACAGAAGGGGAAAAAGAGAATAAAGAACCTTGAAAATGTAATTTGAGTTTAGTAAGTGACTTGCTGGGTGTCGGATCACTGGAGTGAAAGGGCTTGTGTGTCGCAAAGGCAGTGGGCACAGCAGTAAGGGTAGAAAAGGAAGAGTATCCCTGAGATCTAGTCGGAGTAGTTGGATGACACTTCTGAGTGGGAAGGACAGAAAGCCAGGACCACTGCCTAGGAGGGATGTGTGTTCAGAAGGGAACACGAGGGGTACTAAAGATCAGTTTTGACCTTTTTTAAGGAAAAAAAAAAAAAAGGTTGAATTAGTCACAGTAAGTAGTTACGAATACAAACTGGCTGTGTGATACAGCAAATCACTTGAAATTGATGAACTCAAGTTCTGAACACAGAATATTTCCATGGTGAATATTACCCAGAGGCAAACCGGTGTCTTTTAGGCAATAATAAATGCACATCTGTAACTGGATTTTGTTGCAGTCACACTGAATGTGTCCGACTAGTTGAGTAATGAGGTATTTATGTTGATACACTTCACTGAAAGTATTTTCTTCCTCCTCTCCCATAATGGGCACATTTGCAGGTCAGTTGGCTGAATGGGTAGCAATCGTGCCTCTTAAGTTTTCAGTGCCTGACTGAATACTAACCTGGTTTACTGACCCCATTAGCAGGAGCTTATGAAGCAAAGTAGCCCTGCCATCTCGTCCAAGAGGCTGGTAGTGCGGACAGTCAGCGATGCAGTTTGATCCCGGGCCCACCAGGAGCTGCCCTGCCCCGGCGCCGGTTCCTCCGTGGATGCTCCCAGCTCTCTTTCTCCCACCTTCCTTCTCTCTTGACTCAGCATGTTCTTGTAATTCGCTTGTTTTCCAACTACCACGAAGGCAGTACCTTTTTTTCTAATAGTTGTCTTGATTTTAGTAGTTTGGTATTTTGCTGTGCCAAATTTTATTTTGACTAAATCTTGCACCTGCATCTGTGTGTTCTCTTCCTTTTACCCACCTTGCTACTGTGTCTTTGTGGCCAGGTTAGTAACTCTTTTTTAGGCAGATGTAATATCTGATGTGATGGGTGAGAACAGACCAAATTCAAACATGCAAGTGCTTTTTTTTCTGCTCAAATCTTTCTTTGCAGACTTTGCCAGAAACAGTCCCACATCGGATACCTCCTTCCATTGGCCTCAGCAGCTAGACCACTAGGCTATAATTGGTATGGGAACATGACTCAGGCCTTTTGGGGGCTGATGTTTAGGTCATTGTGAGAATACAGTGTATTTTGTACATGTGTTGTGGTTTAACCCCAGTCGGCAACCAGGCACCACACAGCAGCTCTCTCACTGCCCCCCTTACGATGGGAGAAGGGGGAGAATCAAAAAAACTTCATGGGTTGAGATAAAGGCAGTTTAACAGGGTGGCAAAGGAAGAGAGAATAATGATGATGATGATAAAAGAATATAACAAGTGACACACAGTGCAATTCCTCGCTGCTTGAGACCAATGCCCAGCCCATCCCTGAGCAGTGATCCCTCCCCGGCCAACTCCCCCCAGTTTACATACTGAGCATGTCACCACATGGTATGGAATGTCCCTCTGGGCAGCCTGGGGCAGCTGTGCTGGCTGTGCCCCCTCCCAGCTCCTTCTGCCCCTCCTCGCTGGCAGAGCAGGGGGAGCTGGAAAGTCCTTCCCTTAGTGTAAGCGCTACAACTGCTTAGCAACAACTGAAACATCAGTGTGTTATCGACATTGTTCTCATCCTAAATCCAAAACAGCACTGTACCAGCTGCTAGGAAGAAAATTAACAGTATCCACCCCTTATTCTATACCATCTATGTCATGCCCAGATCCTACACTTTCCAATACATTCTAATCAATCACCACCACTTTTCCTGTTTTTTGATATATATACACACAAGCCCTTAGTCTATGGGCCACCCCTCTCAAATGTCCATTGAGTTCATTTAGTCCGTGACTTTGGCCTCCATCTAACAGTCTCTCAGGGCAGGGGAGAGTGTGTGTGGTGTTGGCTTGTTGCATGCTCAAGTTCCATCACCTCTGCAGTTTGCTTGATTTCATCAAAATTCAGTCTTCATTAATTTGGGTGATTCTTACTGTAATACTGTTGCTATGGCATATAGCAACTATAGTAGTGATGACATACAGTATTATGTACCAATTAACATCATACAATTCAAATCATTGGCTATTCTCACCCGAAATCATATCCCCTTGAGATACACATCTGTCTTCCCCATCCTTTTGCATCACCCACCAAGCGCACCCAGGTCCTTCAGGAAAACCAATCCCATGGATGGGTTTGCCCTTGCTCAAGGCAGGACTAACCCAGACTCTCTTCCCCAGCGTTATTTTTTATGTGCACTACAGGGACTTTAACCCCTTCCACAGTAGATGAAGGTTTTCATTGGGCAGGGCCAGCTCAATAGGTAGATCTCACAGTGTTAACTAACCCAGTGGCTTTTGCTAAATGTGTGTCCCAATGTTAGAAGGTGCTGCCAGCCATGGCTCTCAGTGCAGCCTTCAACAGTCCGTTGTACCGTTCGATTTCCCAGCGGGTGGTGCATGACAGGGGATGTGATACACCCACTCTGCCGTGCTCTTTGGCCCAGCTGTCTGTGAGGCTGTTTCAGAAATGAGTCCTGTTTGACTCAGTTCTTTCTGGGCTGCCCTACGACTTGCTTTTCAAGGCCCAGGATAGTGTTCCGGGTGGTGGAATGGGGCATGGGGTATGTTTCCAGCCCTCCGGTGGTCGCTTCCACCATCGTAAGCACGTGGCACTTGCTTGGCGGGTCTGTGGGAGTGTGATATGATCAATCTGCCAGGGCTGCCCATATTTGTATTTTGGCCATTGTCTTCCATACCACAGAGGCTTTGACTGCTTGGCTCTTGCTTAATTGCAGTGTGTGTTTCCCATTCGTTCACTGTGTGATCGTGTCCATGGTCAAGTCCACCCCTTGATCATGAGCCCATCTCTGTGTTGCATCTCTTCCTTGTTGGCCTGAGGTGTCATGGGCCCATCTAGCTAGGAATAATCCACTTTTACATTGCCAGTCCAGATCCACCTGTGCCACTTCACTCCTAGCAGCCTGACCCACCTGATGGTTGTTTTGATGTTCCTCAGTGGCCTGACTCTTGGGCACGTGGGCACCTACATGATGCACTTTTATAGCCAGCTTCTCTAGCCGGGCAGCAGTACCTTGCCACACTGCAGCAGCCCAGATGGGTTTGCCTCTGCGCTGCCAGTTGCTCTGCTTCCATTGCTGCAACCCCCACAGGGCATTTGCCACCATCCATGAGTCCATATTGAGAGAGAACACTGGTCGCTCTTCTCATTCAGCAATGTCTAAAGCCAGCTGGATGGCTTTCACCTCTGCAAACTCACGTGATTCACCTTCTCCTTTGGCAGTTTCCGCAGCTCTCCGTATAGGACTCCGCACAGCAGCTTTCCACCTCTGATGCTTTCCCACAATGTGACAGGGCCCATCAGTGAACAGGGCATATTGCTTCTCACTTTATTTTAGTTTATTATACAGTGGGGCCTTTTCAGCATGTGAAACATCCACCTCTGACAACATTCCAAAATCTTTGCCTTCTGGCTGATCCATGATCACTTCCAAGATTCCCGAGACTGGGGTTTCCTATTCGAGCCCACTGTGTGATCAGTGCAACGCACTTACTCCATGTAGCATTGGATGCATGATGTGTAGAGGGTGTGCTCTACCTGAGCACAAAGCATCTACCTCAAAGCATGATGTGCTTGCTTTGAACATCCAGCCCAGTAGCGGCCGTTGGGGTGCCAGGAGGAGCTGGGCTTCAGTGCCTGTGCCTGACAGGAGTTGCCTACAGAGCCTGAGGGCTTGTGCCCCTTTTCCAAATGCTTTGTCAATGCCCTCTTCCCTAGAAAGGGATCCCAGCTGCTTGGCTTCCTTACCTTCTAATTCCAGGCTACTGGACCCGTTATCCCAGCATCAGAGCAGCCAGGTGACAATGTGCTCACCTGGACAATGGCTGAAATGTTTTTGCATATTTCACAGCTCACTCAGGGATAGGGATCAGGTGGTTACCGCCTCACTTATAAATTTTTCCTCTTTCTCCTCCTCATGATGGCCCTGTTTTTTCATCATCCCTTAGAAAATGAGCTGACTTTTGCTTCCAAGGTTTCCTCTTGTGTATAGGGGCAACTGATACCGGCACGGGTTGGTTGTCTGGTTCAGTTGCAGTGCCTGTTGCTGTGGTTTGAGTAGCGGCAGTGCCTGTCGTGGGAGTTGGTCTCTGGGTGGTATTCTTCAATAGTTCATAGATTCATAGAAAGGTCTGGGTTG
>JMFS01059585.1:0-15299 GCA_000699545.1 Podiceps cristatus | reverse complement strand
CTTCATCAGCACCCATGTGGAAGAGCAGTAGCTATTTGTCATAGCGGAGTCCAGTTCTCCCCAACCATCAGCACTAGCTTACTAGGGGCATGTCCTGGCTATCTACGCTACTTGGAACCTTGCAAAAATTTTACATCTTATGCAAAGAAATATGCCACAGAGAGAACATCCAGTTTCCATCCTCCACTGAGTACCATGACAGGAATAACAATACCCCTCTTGCATAACAGTTTTCAGAACTCTGGATTCCATTCACCAGCCTCTGCAACTCTTTATGAGGACACTGCAGTAAAATGGGTCCACTGTAGTGAATTCACACAGCTAAGCAAAGGGGCTGTAAACTAGCAGGACCTAGGCTAGCAACTCTTTCCTATACATAGTAGCCTGACATCTCTTTTTCAGTCACTAACTACACCATCAAGGAACAATTGCATCCTGCATAAATAACTATTTATTGTGTCCAAAAATGAGATAGGTATATCTGTGCATATTAATACAGTATAATCAAATTACTTTTTTTGAAATACAAGACAACAAGGCATGATTCAAGTTTGGGCCAACTTTTCTTTTACCTTCTAAAACTTAAGGGAAAAAAAAATCTTCACAGCAAGAACACTAGTCTCAAATCCCACACCACAGATTAAATTAGTTGTAGCTTTGTTGTCATTTTTACTGTAGAAAGCAAACCAGAGGTCTGTTATCACTCATCACTCACAAATTAATATTTGCACTGTAAAATTACATACACTTGATCAGTTCATTACAAGTTCCCAATTGCATCTTTTGAATAGGATTTCTTTGGCATAGGACAGGAAACATAGCTGAATATTAACCTAAATGATTAATCAACAGCTAACACCTTTGATGGTAAAAAATTTCACCCTGCATAATTGGCCTAAAAAAATAATCTTTTCTTCATCAGCAGCCATTTCACAGAGAATTTCCACAGTACTAGCTAAATGTTAAATTACTACACCATGTACTTTGATTTACAGGACATATTTAACCTTTGCAAATATTTCTCTCATATGATCCATAGAACTGCCTGGTCTACATGACTGTTTTCTTCATCCAACCAAAGACACTATCGTGAGATTTTTTTTTTTTATTCGTTTCCAGGCACTCAGCTTCTAGTAAGTACAGACTGACCTACTCTTTATTCCAAGTTGATTACTCAGTAATCTTCAGAAACTGTAAAACATGATGAGGTGTGATACAGGCAATGCAAAAGGTTATAGGGTTAGATGTATCCATACCACTGTGATAATCTAGCTCCTGTAAATTCAGACACCAAACATGGGAAAAACACTTCAACACTGCAAACCACTGGGAGTTTATGGTTTTGGTCAGCATCTCATGCAATATATCAGAACTTCTATTTTAGTTCTAGGGGAAGTTTTGTTTGGAGAATCTATGCACTGAAAACTTTTTAAACTACTGTACGTTGAAACAGGCAGCAAATCCTGCACCTAGCCTCATCTACAACATTACTGATTCGATTCTGCTACATCAAGATTGAACCCTGCAAAGAATTCTTCACAGCAAGATCCATTTAACAGCTCCATTAGTGACTCATTAATATCTTTGTTGAAAACAGAGTCAAAGTTTCCATTCACATAGGCTTCATTTTCCAGTTGAAAACTACTCATTAAATCCTGTATCCATTTGAGTTCCTCAGAAAGTTCTTGACTGAAAGATTCATACTGACTCTGCAGATCAGCATATTTCCCTGTTATGCCTGTAAGACTAGTGCCTACAGTCCTGATATCATCTTGTAGATGTCTTTTCAGGGATTCAATTTTATGGTATTCATACTTTAGCTGAGACAGCTTGTGCCTCACACTTTCATTCTCTTCTTTATACCAAGCTTCTTTATATAAATGGAAACCAGAGCATCAATGTCGTCCTGCAAGGAATTGTGGGATGCAGCTAAAGTGCTGAAACCTCGTTCCGTAAGTGAAATGTCATTTACCATCCAGGCAAAGCACTCAAAGTTGATGTAGGTATTATTGGGAGGCATACTCAAATGGCACTTTATGGTGTACTCTCTCAGGTGTTTTGTCTTCAGCTGTGTGTTCTCAACCTTCTTGTTTTCTTGGACTTTTGTTTCTTCTTTCATCTGGTGAGTTGCCAGACAGGGGAACCAATTATTACTGAATGTTTACAAGACAGTGTAGTAATTCAAAACTCTACACAAAGGATGCAGCACAAACTTCCACAATACTGGGAGATTCTTTGCTCCCAGAGATTTTCCTTCATGCATTTAATTAAAAAAAAACAAACCCAAACAAAATAAAACCCCACAAAACAAAACAAAAAAAAAACAAAGCAAAAAACCCCCAAACGAACAAAAAACACAAACAAACAAAAAACCAAAAAACACCACACAAACCCAAAAATGAATGTGACAACTGATGTGCATTCATACCGATGTGGTAAGTGTAAATAACAGATCCACAACTTATTTTCATGTTAATTTTTAGCAGTTAACAGTCTCAAAGCTATCAGTATTTGTAAGAGGAAAAACATCAATCCTGAAAACACTCCAGTTAATGTTCTGCGCAATGCAGAGCAAAAACTGAATTTCAAACATCCTCATTAGTCATGCTGAAATTAGCTAAATGTATTTTCAATAAGAGACTTATACACGAAAGCAGGCAATGTTTATGATGAAAAAAGTATATACAGACACACAAATGTAAGCACATCAAAACACTTGGTACAGCAATTATATCTTGAGAGAAATTATATTTTCCACACTGGCTATAGTCAACTTCCAATCCAAGAAGGCACTAAACCCAAGATGTAGTATATGTGCATGCAAACAGAGAAAAATGCAAAGCCCAGTCTAATGTAGGATACGGTAAGTGCAACAAACATCAAAGCTTTGTCCCCCTCTTTTTGAAAGTTATGATAAAAAAAAAAAAAAAAAGGCATTTGCAGAAATCAAAGGATTTAGTCAGACCCAACCAATTTCTTTTCAGTGCATCTGAGACACCTAGGGTCTCTAAGTACTTAGAGGACAGTTTTCCATTTAA
The DNA here is from genome assembly GCA_000699545.1 of Podiceps cristatus. Classification (NCBI taxonomy): domain Eukaryota; kingdom Metazoa; phylum Chordata; class Aves; order Podicipediformes; family Podicipedidae; genus Podiceps; species Podiceps cristatus. The sequence goes on along the minus strand of JMFS01059585.1, from coordinate 12,261 downwards.
CACGCCAATAAGAGTGAGAATATTATCCCTGCTTTGCTCACGGTAAAAACAAATTCTGTCTCTTTATTCAGTCTTACCATTATCCACGGATGAGACAGAGCTTCCTGAATTGTAAGCCGTTTCCTAAAAAAACAACAACACAAAAACCCCCCACAGAATTGAATGAGAAATACCTTGTACACAAGTCTATTGACCCACACTTCTCCCAGGCTTCATACGAAGCATTTATTAAGATAATGCCAGGACTGACTCTCAAACTTCAGTGTTATGTTTCTCCATAAGGCATACTGCTTGTGTGTACTAGTTTAGTAAGTGTTCTAAGTTTCACTAAGGAGCTGTCCTCACTCCACACAATTTTAATTCTTAGTTGGTCAAAATCTACCTGCATTTTTGTGTATCCTTCCATTAAATATGATAAAACATTATTTTGTTTTGTTCATCCTAGATGTTTAGAAAATAAATTCTGTTTAGAAAATAAATTCTTTCTATATCCCTTTAATACAACTGTGCCTGAATTAAGGTATACAACATGAATTATAACAAAACAGTCCTTTGGAATACAGTATTACATCACTGCAGGAGCTGCCATTTCCTGAAGCAACATTTCTGAGAGGAATACTTCAAACCTAATCAAAACTTATCAATCTTAACTTTCTTCTGTATTGTGGCAGTTCAGTGAACAGCACATTAAGAGTGCCGAGAGTAAAATGTAGAAACACAACACTGCACAGGGACGGCCTCTGTACATGGGACAATTTCTTAATTGTCCCTTCTTAAAAGGAGGTTGCTAGACCTGTGGAAACCTCTTATCAAACCCCATCTAAACTAACCTAAAAAACTAAACTAAACTAAATAAATAAATAAATAAGGTCTGTGGTTCCTATGAACTGGGTAAAAAGATCTGCATAGGTGTCACGCAAAATCTAGGTGATTGCAACAGATGCTGAGAGATTTAAGGAATAATTCCATGATGAGCATATGTGAAGATTTTTCTGCCCTTGCACCATTAGGGGCATATTCACGCCATGTCCCTGCAAGTAGCTCACAATAGACTGAAATATTGGAGTGGTAGTTACCCAGAACTAGAGATTTTGCACACCATTTTCAGCCCTTCACTTACACCCTGTTATGTCACCTTGACTCAGATGAGAATTCAGTCCTGAAAAGGAAATTTAATTGAGGAAATTTTGGTTCCTTTCATTAGGGCTTCTGCGTGAAGTGATTAGCTACGGGCACAGCAGCAGAACTTTTCCTCCTGTCTGGCTCTTGAATGGCAATCAACACTGCAGGGAAAGCTTCTCAGATTACTCATTATGTTCCATTTCACCAGGTTTATCTTAGAGACAGATGGATCTTTCAGAATTTTCACTTACCGTGTATCTTTCACCAGGAGTTTCTGAATAAAATCTTTTGCCAGGTCACTGGTATTGCTGAAGAATTCTTCATCAAATTCGTAATTCACAGCTGTGATGTTGGCAAGCGTTTCTTGTTTAGTTTCTCCAAGGAAAGGTGATGCACCACTAAGCCTAGATAAGCCAAAAAGAAGAATCAATTGGAAAAATAAACAGCAGACTTCCCCTAGTGAAATTACAGTGACTGTGTATTATACTCTAGGACATTTGCGGATCTCATATTGTAGCAGCCATGCCACGTGGGAAGTAACAGGTCCAGCTCTGGCTCACTACTTCTGCGGCTGAGTTGGACTCATTCTGAAAGTCTCTAGTGCAGCACTAATGTGTGCACACAGACAGAAACACACAGATTCTTCTGTGTCTCACTGAAGTCATTGCTAATCAAAGTAGAAAAAGTTTCAGCCGAGGAGAGTGTCCATCCCCATGAACCCACAAACACTACCAGGCAGACGCTTCCATCAGCTTCAAGCAGATAAAGTAGTGTTTCTATAGATTTTCTTGAGGTAGAAAACGTCCTGCCCCTACTGCTTTTCTGTCTGCACAGCGGGTTCAGCCAAGAGACCTGTCTCAGCTGGAACCAAAATACAATGTGTGATAGGAAGTCAGGTGGGTGGCCTTGCCTAGGGGCCAACTCCACTAGAGTTGCTAGTGCTGCTCATTAAAAGGAATCCACAAATAAAAGGGTTTTGGCTGCAATAAAATCCAACTGTTTCTGAGCAACGCAAAATTTCACTCTGTTAGAACTTTGCTCCAACTGCAAGGATGTAACAGACACATCACCATAACAAAATGCCATTCAGCAATCTATACTTAGAAAAAGCTTTCATCCTGCTTTGCCCGTCTCTCAACTGTGACTGACGACGTTCATTGTCGTGACTATTTACCTCTGTTCCATAAAACTCAAATGTCAGAACAGATTCAGTGACTCTTTCTGCCCTGCCCCGCTCCCTCCCCCAATCCACAGAGATGTTGACTTGCAAAATCTGTTTTACTGGAAATGTTACCTTTACCAAGGAAATTGATCTCATCCCTTTTTTAAAATCTGGGCTATTATTATGCTTATCTATTATGTCTAGCTTTGATAACATAGTTTCAGGATGCAGCAGGCTCAAAACAGGACAGCAGCAAACTCCTGGGATCTAAATTGAGGTTTTGAATACCAAACTGCTTGCTTACATGATCCTGCTCAACAGACCTTTTACCTTGTCTGTATAGCCACTATCATGTTGACTGGGAATGTGGGGGTAAGGAGAACATCAGATGGGGCCACCTGCTTGCTTCAGCCCAGTCCTCAGCTACCATATGTCATTTTATCCACAGAATAAACAGTTGAGTGCATAAACTGTTTCTTCTCCCTCTACAATCATACAATGACACCAAAGCAGGTGACAAAGCAAGGCCCTCCAGTTGTCTTTGATGCAGTAGATTTCACCCCATAAACCAACCAATCTCACTTCTTAACAGGTTTTACATACCCCCTTTTAAGGTTTTGTTCCATTTCTGATTTCTGTTAGCCACAAAGGCTACAAGCAGACACTGCACCACAGACCATGGGCGCTGTTCCAAAATTAAAGCTTGGAAACCTGCCCTCGATCCTTTGTTTCTTTTCCCTTTTCCAAAACTGTGCCATGAAGCAGCTGAAATTCCACCTTCTGGCCCTTCACTGGAAGCCAAAGCAAACACTGCTCTATTCCCCTCTGTTTGGTGTTTCGTAGTTTGGTTGGCTTTTTTTTTTTTTTCATTTGGGTTTTTTGTTTGTTTGTTTCTTTCTTTGGTTGAAGTTTGGTTCTTTTTGTTTGGGTTTGTTTGGAGGTGTTTTGGGGTGGGGGTGTTCCTTTTTTTTTTTTTTTTTTGTCTTTGGGACTCGGTTTTGAGGTCTGTGAAATGGGAATATTCTCAAATCCTAACACCTAATGTAAATGACTTTTGTCATATCCTGACTCAGTGCCTGTAAATATCTAACAGCAAATCCCAGTAATAAAGGGTTTGCCCTTACAACCCAGTGAATCACTCCACTGGTTAGTGAATTAAGGGCTTTTAGACATTTTGGTCTCTACACCTGATGATTGCATCCATTTGATTGCTGCCATGCTTTAAAATTAACAGGAAACCCTAGTTAAAGGCATAGAAATTTCTAGTACATAGCATATCACACAAACTGACCCCTCCCATCATATAAAGCATGCTCTTTTTTTTTTTTTTCTGATCATTTGCAGGGAGACAATTTCCAACCTTATTTACTATAGCAATCATTACTAGCTGACCGGGTAAATCTCCTACACCAGATAGGGTACAGAAACTCACTTCATTATTCTGCCCTCAGGACAGAACTCTCAATGCAACAGAAAAATCTCAAGAGCACCTGGACATCTGTGCACCACTGTACTCACATGGTAAGTATTCCCACCTGATTATTTTCGACTCCTAAGTTTTCCCTCTCATCATTTATGAACACACATAAACAGCAATTTACAAAGTTTAATGTCCCATCAAGTACACGTGTCACTCAAGAACAGAGCGCTGATAAAAAGCAAGGGTCTGGACAATATTTTCAATGCCTTTACCTGAGCTTGCGCTCAACCAGTATCCCTGTCTTTTTCTGCATCACGGGCCAGAAGGGAATTTGTCAAATCACTGAATCTGATTTCTCAGACAATAGGTCCTTTCAGCTTTTGGGGTCTAAGCCCAAGAGTGGATTTAATTGCACTACATTTACTTTCCATGCTGAAAAGACAATCCCTGCCCTTCAAGCCTCCATACTTGTACTGAGCCCTGAGCTGTGTAGTACAAATCTCTCTAATACTAGAGTGCACCTTCTTTAAGTTTGGCAGCAAGTTAGTTCTCTGAATGTCATAAGAAACAGCAGAAACCCAGGGTAGGAAAGTTAGAGTGACGCATTTCCAAGCATGCAGTATCCACCATGCGCTGCTCCCCAGCAGTCACAGGAGCTTGATTTCAACAAGCAGTTCAAGCTAGTTGAAGCTGAAGTGGTTAGGTCCAAGGACCTCTGACCACTTCTGTAATTCTCATTTCAAACCAGAGGAAAGAGTTCTTGAAACAACAAGTGCTGTCCCTCTATTGCATGCATCCATTGTCACACAAGCAGTTTCACAAATTGTCAAGCTCCATCTTAAAACTCTCTCGACTGCTTGTCCCCAGATGCCAATGGAATCTCTTTTCTTTGAGAGTTCTAGCTCATCATAATTTCCTACTTTTATTTATTTATCCCCAGTTGACACACTTTTCTTCTAAAAAGTACCCTTTTTCCCCCTTGTGCTTACTGACTGCAATGATATTCCCAACCCGCCTTTGCTTTACTAGCTTTAACAAACCCTTGTTTCTCCTGCAAGATGAATTCTCGGTTCCCAGGGTTAACTCCTCTGCTTCTATCCCAGATTAAATTCACATTTTTTAATATGGGTGACCACATTTATGCATAGTAATCTAGACTTCCGCCTTTACAAGCAAACTAAGGCTTCCCTGTTTTCACCTGAAATAACTCACCTTGTAAATGGTACTATTACACTGTTTTTATTCTCTCCACACACTGGTAGCTCATAGCCCTTCTATGAGCAACCAATACACTTGGGCTTTTCCATCCTCTACCATTTGGAGCTGATGAGGACTGTAAGAAGCAGAAATGCCCAGTGATGCTAGAGACATTAGTTCTCCACTTGCTCAGAATGCTCTTCTTTTAACCCTTGTTTTAAACTTGAAAAGACTGCAGGATAACATTCACCCATTAGTCAAACCACTGCCCACCCAACGTGCGCCTGCTTTCTTAAATAACTAAAGGAAAGAACTGTTTTTACTAGTGCAATAGAGCTTTAGGAACGCTTCTACAGGAGTGAATCTATTGTACTCACAGGATGTAGGTGATGACTCCTATGCTCCTAAAAAACAAAGCAGATTAATTGCAGAGGCTCTACATGACCTGTATTCCCCTTAATGTATGCAACATGAAAAAGTCAATAGCCTATACAGGCAGGAGAGAAATCATGGTTTTAGATAACTGCTAATATCTCTCAAAGAATAGCATTTCAGGGGAAAATGTGAATTTTAAATATATCTTCAAGTAATGTGGATATTTGGATTCTCTTCATGTATTTCTACTCTAGCAGGTATTTACTACAGTACACATCAGAAATACAAAGAAACAGAAGTAAGGATGTTTTATTTGGGGTGACCTCTTTTGCTTGCCTTCTCAGCAGGTCAGATCAGTATGCAGGTCTGCTCTGTATGCAGTGCTCTTATAAATAAAGCTGCAACAGGCACTGCAGGAACATGTTTTATTTTAAAAGTGCTCCTCTGCAGTGGACAGTGGCAAACTGTTAACTCTATAGCTGCCATGATTAAAGTTTTTCATTGGAATTTTGCAGAAATTAAAGGTTTATCTTTTAATAAAAAAGAATGCATAAAAATGGAAAGACAGAACAAAGAGTTATTAACTGCACTTCATTTCTGGTTTGTTTTTCATTTGCTGCAGTAGAATGGAACCTACTCAGAGCAAACTGGGAAAAAGTAATAGTACAGCAACCTGTGGGGGGGGGAAACAACAACAACAAACGTTAAATACCTACCACATATCTGCAGCTAGTCCAAGCGGTTCATAGTTTACTATTTCTGGAGCTGTAAGAAAAATTTAATCAAACATCAGCAAATGAGGTAACAAATTTTATACTAGGCTGAATCAAGTAGCAGGGCAAGAATTACCAAGAGGCAAAAAAAAAAAAAAAAAAAGGGGGGGGGGGAAAAAAATCAAAAAGGGAAAAAAAAAAAAAAAAAAGGGGTGTGTGTGCCAAAGGAGAGGTAGCTATAGGATGCACTGTTTATAGTTTTCTACACCTGACAGGAATTCAAGTTCATAGGTGTCCAGAAGACATTGTGTAGAGTAACTTGAAGCGTAATTTAACTCAAGAATAAGGATAAAGCATACACTATATATTAATTACAGTGCAAATTGTAACAAAATACAAATTATTCCCCCTCCCAAGTATACTGTTACCCCTAAGAACCTTAGCTTTTGTTTTGTTTTTAACTTGTGCCATTAAAGCTAGTTTCTAATGGCCAGTCAGAAAGAGCCCTCGGGCAAGAGACTAAAACTACATGCCAGACTATATATAAGACCTTTATAAGAAACATTTATATAAGACCTTTATATAAGACCTTTATAAGAAACATTTCCTCCTTGGAAAACATACAAGACTCCATGAAGGATAAAAACACAAAGGTGATGTAATGAGATGAAAAAGGTGTCCGTAACAATTGCGCTTAACTGGAATATGAATTACAATTCCCTCCCTGCTCCCCAGTCCACAAAAACCAACCCTAAAACTTCTAATCGAAACTAATAAAAGGAGTAGGATTAACCTAAAATCCAAGTGAGACAGAGTAGAATTATGTGAGAAGAAAAAAAAAAAAAAAAAAAAAAAAAAAAGGAAGTGAGGGTTTTGTACTCAACAGGTGTACAGTGTGAGGCAGTTTTACCTAGAAAACAATGACAGAGTTATCCATGTAATTGTGTACCCATGTACTGCAACACAGAGATCTTACTTGCCCCAGGCACCAAGTAAAAAATTATCATTTGTATTTGCTGGGTTTCACAATCTCAATCCTGAATTTACACCTCTAAATATTTATTTGGCAGCAACCTACTTTCACAGGAGTAGCACATCTGGTTTATAGAAAGCACCTTTTGCCTATTCCAGAAAGATAAAGTAAGCTTCTCAATTTAGGTTACCTTGACACAAATGAGACTGAAACTACCTCTATCCCTCACCACTTAACTTTGAAAAGATGTCTCAGCTTCCTCATGGAACTTGCAATACAAGACAAAGGAACAGGTCTCACCTACAAATTCTGGAGTTCCAAAAATGTTTTTAAATTCAACTCCATCTTCTATTTTGTGAGCCAGGCCAAAGTCAATGAGTTTGATGTGTGGAATAGGGATATTCTTGTCTAGAAGCATAATGTTTTCAGGCTAAAAATAACAAAAGATAGATCTTTGTTATTATAACATTATTATCTTGGAAAAGTAACAGAGTTCTCAAGTGCTTTTTTTTCTTCACATATACAACACTGTACAGCAAGAAACACATATCTATGCCTAACCATTTCGAATTCATTCTTTTGATAAAGGGATGACAACTATGAAATCTGACATCATTGAATTGGACCAAAACTTCATAAAAGCAAAGCAAATCTCATAAGAACAATACTTTCATTCCTTTCATTTTCTCTCACACAAAATCTGCCTATCTCTATCTTTCCGTTAGCACTCCTAAACTCGTTTTCTTAATGATTGCTATTGCCAGAGTGAAAACAAGATACCCGTGTTTTTACAGTGAGACAGAAGTTTTTCACGCAACTGTACATAGTTCCCTAATCTGACAAAATATGCTACTAGATTATCAGCCTAGCAGCACTGTGATATAACACAAACTGGAAGCTCAGTTTATCTCTTGTCCTGATCTAGTTAATGGTGTCCCTGCTCAATGCAGGGGGTTCGGACTAGATGACCTCTAGGGGTCCCTTCCAACCAAAAACATTCTATGATGATTCTATGATTCTAAAATAGAAAATATATCCCTGGCCCACGGGGCCTCTTGGGAAGATGTCACACCATGACCCCATGGGGATTTGCCTCAGTTACCGCAGCTGGTGCACGCATAACAGCAGCTAGCAGATAGCTGAAGCCGTGCCAATACCTGGTGCAGAGACACAGTGCCATTGCTTGATCCTGAGAGAGAGCTGCACCACTGAATGTTTTGACAAACAGCAATTTTACTAATCTGTTCTTGGAATTTACCCTAGGAAGCCTCAGCATCTCTGCCCAGCTGTCCCTATACTGTATTGTAACCCACTGGAAGATGTCGTATTAAATGCTTCTTGAGGGATTCTAGTCACATCTGAACCTACTTAGGGAACAAAAATGCTCTTCTCTATGAGACTAAATACACAGCTGCAACAAGGCCAGGAAAGATCTAGGACTTACTATCCGAATAGTCCAGAAAATGGAAAGTCAGGATCAGACTTGCTCATATATGACAGCAAGCTATTAAAAGAACATGTAGCATTCCTCGCAGTATTGCAGGGAAAAGCCAAAGCCAAAGCTGTGAAATAAAAGCTAACTTTTCAACCGCAAACCTTGACTTTCTTTACCAGATATAACAGATATTCCATAAACTTACCTCTGCAACTAAATTTCTCAGCCTCAGTTACTCCATGGCCCTATTTCACAGGTTTCCATGTAAAGTATGTGTTCAATTTATCTTCCATGAAGAGCTTTAATGCATTAATTTGTCGTAACTTAATCATAAGCTCAAGAGCAACAGTGAGACTAGTTTGATTCTCTGCTGGCAGCTGCCTGGCCTCTTCACAGCAGATTCTAGCATGGAAATAGCTCCTGCTAACACATACTCTCTGTCAGAGCTGCACTGGGAAAGAGAGCATATGAATAATTTATTGTCATAGTCATTGGGCCAAGAATATTTTAGCCTCAAGCCAACAAGCCTGGGTTTCTTCCATGGATCTAGGGCATATGTGTTCACCCCAGATACATGATATGCAAACTTTGTTTAGAGCAAACAGAACAGACTGAAATGGCAACAAGTCACAGTCACTACCTCTTAGACTGTATTCCTTAGGTGGTGTAAGTCACTATAGCTCCACCACAGTTGGTGGTGCATTGTCAAGCAATGAAATAATTATGAATCATCTATCTAATCAGATCACTGCTTAAAAAATACATGTTTAATTTAACACTAGCAGAACTCCAAACCCAGTCCTGTAAAACCCAGAATTATTCCGTTAATATGTTTTAGGTCCTTTAATATTCACTATCCATGAAATGATTCTTTACTTATCCTTTCTGATTTCTATCTTGCATTTCCTGAAACATCTTCATTGACCACCTGACATTACTGATATTCAGAATCAAAATTATTAGCTAGAGATCAGTATAGAAAATGTTGCACCTATATTCTCACAATAATTTCATGCCACTGGATATTACACTGTTTTCTAATACACAGTGAAAACTTTCATTCTTCTGGATTCATGCAGTAATTTCAAAAACAAGCGCACATCCCTTACCATATAAGTGACAAGCAGTGTCCCGCAGGGATCTGTATTGGGACCAGTACTCTTTAACATCAATGACATAGACACTGGGATTGAGAGCACCCTCATCAAGTTTGCAAACGACACCAAGCTGAGTGGTGCAGTGGACACACCTGAGGGACAGGATGTCATCCAGAGGGACCTGGACAGGCTCCAGAGGTGGGCCTGTGTCAACCTCATGAGGTTCAACAAGGACAAATGCAAGGTCCTGCACCTGGGTTGAAGCAACCCCCAGTATCAATACAGGCTGGAGGATGAAGGGATTGACAGCAGTCCTGCCGAGAAGCACTTAGGGTTACTAGTGTATGAGAAGCTGGACATGAGCCGGCAATGTGTGCTTACAGCCCAGACGGCCAACTGTCTCTTGGGCTGCATCAAAAACAGCGTGGCCAGCAGGTCGAGGGAGGTGATTCTGCCCCTCTACCCTGCTCTGGTGAGACCTCACCTGGAGTACTGCATCCAGCTCTGGAGCCCTCAGCACAAGGAGGACATGGAACTGTTGGCGTGAGTCCAGAGGAGGGGCACAAAAATGATCAGAGGAATGGAGCACCTCTCCTATGAAGACAGGCTGAGAGCTGGGCTTGTTCAGCCTGCAGAAGAGAAGGTTCCAGGACACCTTATTGTGCCTTTTCAGTACTTAAAGGGGAGCTATAAGAAAGATGGGGGAACCTTTATATCAGGGCCTGCTGTGATAGGACAAGGGGGAATGGTTTTAAACTAAAAGAGGGGAGATATAGACTAGAAGTTAGGAAGAAATTCTTTACAATGCAGGTGGCAAAGCACTAGGTCAGGTTTCCCAGAGGTGGCAGAAGCCCCATCCCTGGAAATATTCAAGGCCAGGCTGGATGGGGCCCTGAGCAACCTGACCTAGTTGAAGATGTCCCTGCTTATTGCAGGGGGGTTGTACTAGGTGACCTTTAAAGGTCCCTCCCAACCCAAACTATTCTATGATTCTCTAAGTTTACACACCTATGCTTTTTCACATGTACCTCGTGAAGATCTGGACAGTAGCTTGCTAAACAGTTTCTTTAGGTTACGTGTGATTTACAGCATTTGCCACGACTACATATATGCCATTAACACTGGCTCAAGACCAAGCAATTTAAGACAGAGACAGCATTAGGCACACATTTAGCACAAGGTATGAGCATATACATCCTGCGAATCTGGGAAGAGCTATCTATAGCACATACACAATTAGTAATTACTAATAAACTAACCTGGATTTAAAGCTAGGACAGGGAACATGTAAACTATCAGTACGGTATCTTCCTTTTTCCTTCATTTTAAACCAGTTCCCTCCTCTGTTTTATTCTGCCTTTGACTAGGGGATAACTGCATTTAAAACGTGTTTCTGGAAGCAGCAATGTTTGAGGCAGCCACTTCTGTAGCTGTAATTCTGCTACTGAGAAAGCATATTCTTCTAGTCTCTAGAGTTTCATTCCCAAAGACAACAGACTCCTAGCTTCAGAGAAGCAGTTTCACCTAGGAGAGAGAGACAGTCTCTTCTGTATTGTCTAGGCCAGTTGTACTGATATCGAAGTCAAGGACCAAAGCTATAGATGTTTTAAGAGCGCTCTGTGCTTTCAAGGCCCTAACCAGCTAAGAAAGCAAGAAATCTTTCTGTTAACCCAACTGCACTGGATAACATACTCCTCCTATAATTCTAAACACAGTGGGGATTGGAAGCAGCAACAGTTGTTTGTAGCTGGACCTGGCCCTCCTCTTCCCAAAAATGCATTTCTTCTGTACATCATTCTCATGGTCTTTTATTATTAATTTTTCAAACCAGCATGCTTTGGATGATACCACAAATACAAACAGCTGAAGGATGAAGACTTACAATTTCTTTTTCTCAGTCAGTAAATATATAAGCCCATCCAAAGGGCCTGATAACAGAGATTGTCTTCCTTGGAGCACTCAGCTGTGAAGTCCATTTAAAAAGTCTTGCCTATTATTTTAGGCATGTTATCAAATACGGATATCTCATAAATTGTAGAAGGTACAGTCTGTCATTAAAAAAACAACAATAAGTCTAAATCAGCATCTTTACCTTTAAATCAAAGTGAGCAATTTTCTTAGAGTGAAGGTAATGCACACCATCCAAAATCTGCTTGATGAATCTGGTTGCTTCCTCTTCACTCAAAGACTCCTTCTGTGCCAGGAAGTCAAAAAGTTCTCCTCCAGAAACCCTGCAAAACACACCATAAAATGTCCTGTTATCTACTGCATTGTTAGACATAAATATAAGCACAGAAAGCTAAAGCAGAAAAAACCTCCATGCAATTAGAAAAAGGCCACTCTTGCAGACAATCTCAGTTTTGTGTTCTGGGCCCAGGTGTGCCAAAATTTCCTTTAGGCCTCAGCTCTCTCCCCTGTAAATTAAGGACTAGCTTTCCCTAATTCATTGATGCTGTAAAGTTTGATTCATCAAGGCTTATAAAAGACCAAAAAATGGTACACTGTTTGATGAATCTGCAGACATGTACATATTTCAATAGGTAGACTTCAATGTTAACCACTTCAAGTGCTATTTTCCAACATTTTCATTTTGGATGAGACAGAGGAAATAGAACAAGTTGTAATAGTCAATAACTGTTAAAGAATTACTTCTTTTATTGCTTACCATCAGAAATATGAGGGAGTAAGATCTACCAACAGAGTCTCTTTTCTTTCCAGAACACTGTTCTAATACAGAGAGCAAGTCCGAGACCACCTCACGAGACTG
>KL269627.1:26352-43954 GCA_000699545.1 Podiceps cristatus | reverse complement strand
CTTACTTGTGTCTTCTCCTAATGAAAGCTTTCTTACATGAAAGCTTTTGACATGATTTTAAATTCTAATGTATTAGGTAAAATAGGTTCCTGGCAACAAAAACATCAGTGTAATTAGTCCATTTTAACATACTCTCTTAATTTTGTTAAGTTTTATATTTGTCAGAAGACTTTGTAAGTCTTACTGCAGTCAACACCTCCCCTCCTCCTCAAAAAAACCCCCCAAAACAAAAAACAAAAAAAACCCCAAAAAAATCACACCTCACCTTCTGTGAGTTGTTTTTTTGTTTGTGTGGGTTGGAGGTTGGTTGGTTGGTGTTTTTTGTTTTTGTTTAGTTACCCCAGGATTTTAGGATATGCTTTGTAATCTTGTGTATGCAGTGCATAGGGTACACCAGATCTCTTTCACTCAGGCTGTCAGCAGTAAGTTTCAGAGAGGATATATGAATCTGACCTTTTCTTTTTCCTCTCTGCCTTTTGCTTTAGAAGCAGTGTTTGTTTTTGGTGATTTATTTTTTGTGGTTTTGTTTTGGTTTGGTTTTTTTAATGGTAGTTTGAAAACGTCTTCATTTTACCAATAAATTGGAATTGATTTCTGATAGGTAGGGGTTGGGACAATTATCATTTTTAGTTGTCAGCAGTGAAAAATGGTGTTGCATGGCAGAAAGTCATTTTAATTATGTAAGTTTATTTTACTACTTTTAATAATTTTTGAATTTGTGTTATTATCATGGGAGAAGTGGGAAGGGCGCTGTGTTTCCCTGCTTCCTAGCTTGGTGCCGGACAGACTGCATGGGCTGTCTGCATGGTGGACAGGGACGCGGCGAGGAGCGTAGCTACCTATTTTTATTGCAGGGTCTGGTTCACTTCCAGCTGTGTTCACTCGTTTCATTTTTACATCTGAGAGTCTTATCTTGCTCCTGAGCCAGGCTTCAAGAGAGGTTTTTACAGTCTTAATCCAGCAGTGTTGCTCATAGTCGGAACGGCTCTAGCTTGAATGTAGTGCCATACGTGGGAAGACCAGATGCCATCTCTATGATCAGTTCATCTTCAGCAGACCCTGTCTGGATTGATCTAGCTGTGGCAGCAGGCCTTTGGAGGTGGAGCCTTTCTTGAAATATCAAAATACTTGATCTCTCTCCCCACCCTCCTATTTCTGGCAGGCTGTACCTCTTTCAGCTCTTCATAAGAAGTCTTTCATCCTATGAAAACTTTGTTTGAGAAGGAACTGCAAACAAGCAGGGGGATTTCTGTTAAACATGTAATTACTATTAATTGTTGATACTTGTCTGAAGGAATGAAATCAGCACAGAAAGCTGGAATGAAATTTTTTTTTCTTTAAACTTTTGTGGCCTGTTACGTACACAGGTGGCTTCTACAGCAAACACAGCATTTTTATCTTGAACAGATAGTTCCTAGACTTTAAGTGAGAAATTACAACTTAGGATGTCAAATGTTTGGTAGTGGGCTTTTTTTTCCTTTTTTTTTTCTTTTTGGGTTATCAAAGAACTTGGAGGTATCAGTCAGGGATAATTGTAGTGACTTCATAGTCTGATTTATACCTAAAGTTGTAGAAAAAGTTAGGGTGAAACAGGAAATATTTCTGTTGACCATGTTAATTATCAGTCCAATCTATAATTACTAGTCCAATGTATAAAAGTTTTCACCTCAATATACCCCCTAAAATGAGTGCTTAAAAAAAAATTCCTGAGCTGTCTTAGGGGGAACTTGGCTGGCTGTTTAACCTTCCTTTGTTTCAGGTTTTGTACTAGTGTACAGTTGGAAGTACTAAAGTGGAACTGTTTCCTATTAAGTAGATCTGAGGAGTCAGAAAATAAAATACATATTTTAATTTGAATACTGAAGGCTTGATGAGATGCTAATTTTCAAAGCACTTCTTATTTAAAATTGGGTAGCTTTTCTATGGCATTGGCCTGTAACCTCTTGTTTCTCATGGTGCTTGACCACCAATCCATATGGCTGCCTGTTCAACAGTAGTTGTACTACCCTGGCAGTGGAGATGCTTTCAGTGTGGTGTTTTTTTTTTTTTTTTTTTTCTTCCCTTTGTCATAATTTTTAGTTGAATGTTAAGGGTTTTTTTGGTGGTGATTTCTTTGGTGTGTTGGTTTGTTTTTTTTTTTTTTGTCTCCTTGAATTGCTCAATATTTCACGTAGGACATAAGGGACGATTAGAACCTGTTCTGACACCTCTTTTGTAACACATTCCAGCAAAGGTCAGAATAATTTTCTGTGTGAAACTTGTAATTGTTATGTTTAAGGAAGATTGTTGGAGGAGGGGAGATACTCAAATTTAGTTTTATTCGTTATTATTCTTTGGATATTCTGACATACACTTTTTTTTAAAAAATGACAGTTTTTACACCATGTGACACTGCCTTAGTCTCTTCAACAATTCTTTTATTTAATATACAATCGACATACTATAGGCTGTATGCACTGATGCTATTTTGTAGTTCGTTCTCAATTACTGTAGCATACAGTTCACAGAAATTTTTTTTATCCTAATGACCCCATTGAAACTATATTTGAACTGCAAAAATACAACGAACGGCTTCTGAACGGATAAATATTGAAGTTTACATTACACTGCAGTTACTCAGAAGCTTAAGCCAAACAAAAGCCCCAAAGCCCAGTTCACTTAGTTTTCAAGACCTCTATTTTGTATTACAAAATGCAGCGTGTTTCATCATATGCTTATTTGCAACTTCTCAGGGAGGATGAGTGACTTGAAGTTTCCTGTCAGTGCTGCAGCTGCGAAAGCAAACCACGGGGACGCGGCCACAGTCCATGCCTCTTCACTAAACATGTGGGGTTTGCCATCAGACCTGACGTTTCGTGGGTGTGGGTGTTTCAGTGTGGGTTTGTTGTGTGGTTTCCCGTCCCGTCCCCCCCGCTGTTGTACCTGAGAATTGATGTACCAGCTCCATTTCTGAGGGCTGTGAAGTGGTAATTCATAGTCCAGGAAGAATAATGGAAGCACAAGCATTTCCAGTTGCCTGGCACATTTCAAGATACTGCTTTGGGTGACTTAAATTCTGTGCTGGGAAGCTTTTTTAGTATACAGATGATTTCACGGCCATTGTGATCATCTCCGAACACAGAAGTGGGTTTGCCTGTTGTTGAACTTACCTTCTCTGAAAAATTTATGTATTAATCCCGCGAAGTATAGCATTGCGTGTATCTTCCTGTCTGGTTTGCTTTGCATCTTACTAATTTTTTGGGTTAACTGCTTCAGTGAACAGGACAGGAGGTTGATGTGACTGAGTGAATGGGGGCACGTCCTTATTTTTCTGAAATCTGAGAAGCTTGATTCTCCAAAACTCATATCTCGAATTTGTGGGAATGTCTGAAATTGGAAGCATGACTAGATCCAGTGGAAACTTCTTTCTTTATCCTTGTCAGTTTTGCTATGAGTTGAAGAAAATTGTCCTCAGCTGTTTTTGTAGGGTTTTTTTGTTTGTTGCCTTTCTTTTTTTTTTGGGGGTGGGGGGATGGGGCGGGTAGTGGGTAGGGGGTAGGTGAAATCCCCCCTTTCTTTACTGGTACGTTTCTGAATGTTTTATAACTCTACTGAGTTATAACTTATTTTAAGTATTGATATACTCTGGAGGTTTTGCAGAGGATAAGAAAATCTAGCATCTTTTCTTGCTTAAATTGATTAAGATATTCCCACTATACCTGACCTAGGTATTTGTACTAAAAACTAATGAGTAGTACGCTTTTTCTTTAATTTTGCAAGAAGTGACTATAAGCACGCTGAACAATGTACCGTTCCTATTTTTCTTAAAGAAAAATAAAATGATAGCAAAGACTATATATTAGTCCTTCACCTCACTACACTTCCCATTCCATCTCATTTGATGACAACTGTGGTAAATGTATCCTCTTTCTTTCTAATTCTGTAAGATAATATATTAGATGCAGGGCGACAGGATTTTTTTTTTTTTTTTTTCCTTGTCCATGCAGACTGGTAGAAAACCTTCAGCATTGCCAGCTTGTCATCAAGTTCTATCTTGTAGGTGCATCAGCCATCAGTATAATACTTGGGTGGCTGTGAGGAAACTGATTTATTTGATACTGCATATATAAAGTATGGCATGTGTTATGTTTCATGTTATGCAGCTTAAAAATCTTTGTTATTCTCTGAACTACTTGGGGTACTTCTTCCTTTGATGGCATAAGCCCTCTTCTACTTCAGGTATGTTCTTTAATGCTCCGGTAACTATGGTACTATATTGCTTGTTCTAATAGGCTGTTGATTTTTCTTATGAAAAAGCAAGGACTTAAGCCCAACATTTAGTTTTATTACAATAAAATGGCTTCTTACTGTGCATTTTTAATAGCATGCTCCATTTGTTTCTAACTTCAGATGTGAATGTGCTGCCTTCCAGGAAGAGAGATACGAATGTGTGAAGCCATACAAAACCTTGTGAGAGTAATAAAAATAGAGAACTCCAATGTTGTACTTTCTCACTGTGTAGGGACAGCAGAAGCAAGAATAACAAAAGTGCTGTTGAAAGTTGTTGACTAACCTGCACTTAAGTCTTCAAGGAAAGTTCCCTCTTTTCATGATCAGGCTCTTGCAAGGTTTCATTCCTTGTACCCTGCTTCTCTCCACACGTAAGCAACTTTTTTTTTAAATTTAGCTAGGGGTTTTTTCCTGTCCCTGGTAGAAATTAGACAGCTCTTTACTTATTATTGTCTCTGTAACTGATTCTGTTTTAGATGTTTGAAGATAATTGCATCTCCCAGCCACCTTTTGGGGTTTAATGATGCAGCTAAACTTCCTTAAGAACTAACAGGTTCTGAAAGGGAAGGTCTTGTTCTCCTGTTCTCCTGTCAGACACTTCAGAGGCATCTCTGACTGACCTTGCAGTGACCTGTGAACACCTAAAGGGTCTAAGTATGTGAGGTTTGAGGGTTGTGTATTTTTAAAGTCTCAGTGGGGTTAATTTATTACCATTCCAGTTTCTTCCATCGGCTTGCTTCAGGGTCACGTCAGCATTACCAGAATGGAGGGGAAGGGAGACAAGGTTCCTCCTCCTGGTAGCGAGTGGCTAGTAGACCACCTTAGCTGTGTCTTAAAACTCTATCAGTAGTCTTATTTTCTGAAATAAATTTGTGTGCTTTTGTTCTCTAAATATTGAGTTGTTGCTGAGTCCTTTGTACAGTGTGGTTTATTAATTTGGTGACATGAACTAAATTAGCAAAAGCATTTGAACTTTTGCTAAGCAGAAGTGTCAGTGTGGCTTCTGCCTTTCTACACAAGGAAAATTCTTTCCTTGTGTGCATGGGGAGTTAGGGTAACTAACTTACTTAAAATGGCAAATTACTTTTCTCTTGGCTTCCCATGGTGCTAAGGTGAGCAAAATAGTTTTTTCAAAAGGAAAAAGAACAAAAAAAGTGGTGTGGGTTGTGTTTGGGTTTTTTTGTTTTTTGGGTTTTTTTAGCAGTAGGTATTCTGATGCGTTAAAAAGCATAGCTGTTGAAAAATTTGCCTGAAATTAGAAATATGGAAGCAATCAGGACTTTGCATGTACAGACTTAAGAACAAATACATTCTGAGATTCATATTTCCCTAACCTAGGTCTGTTTTATGTTAGAATAAGAATAAATTACTTGATGAACAGGCTTTGTCATAATTTTTCTATACTTTGGGTGTATAATTTGATTTTTGGTTTGTAGAGGTATAGAGCTAGCATGACAGTATGTAGAATGTGGTTCTTCAAGTCGTGTATTTTGAAATTGTGTAGACAGTCAGGATGCCTAGAACATACTTTTCAGTTGTTGCTCACAGTTTATAAATTAGGCAGTATTGAAGCTTGTTTCTCAGGTTTTTTAATACAGTGTTTATGGAAGTTAATGTAAATAGCTACACTGGCTGTTTTTTGAAGGGATTGCCTGTTTCTTCCCAAGTGGGACATTATAATCAAGGAAACTGCCCACTGGAGTAGCGCAGTGCCTTGGGAGTAGTAGTTGCAAGTAATAAACTCGAGGAAAGCTCTGAGAAGCAGATGTGGAGGGTAAGAGCTGCCTATTAAATGGTGTGAAGTACAGCTGCTTGCCGCTTCGGGAGAGAGCCTACTGGTTGCACGACGGAATATGTTCTTGTTAATATATTAGTAAGGCAAGGCAACAGAAATTATTCTGGTGTCTGATTTCCTAGTATTCCATGGTTGCTTCCTAGGCCAGTTATCTGTGTTATTCACTGGGGCTTGCTGCCTTAATTTATTCCCATATTTCCAGTATACCAGTAAGTGTACAGATACATTAGCATTGCTCATGCTGTTTGAATACTGGTAATGTTCTGCAGCTGCATATATCATGAAAAACTTTTAAGCATTGCAGTTCATAAGCTCAAGAAGATATTTTGAAATTATTCTAACACCTAACAAAGAAATACTACATAACAAACGCTTGCAGAATTTGCTGCCACTAGCAACATTTAGTGAAGCAGTTTCACACAAGTGAAATCTGCTTTTACAGCAGAGTAAAAGGACAACAGCTGTAAATTGTGTGGGAGTTCTGCATTTTCTTGTCAAGTGTTTGGAATTAAATACCCTTTCTGACAGAACACAGATTTGATGACTGCTGTGTGTTAGAACTGTTTCTTTTTGCTACTTTTTTTTTTTTTTTATAAAAAAAAAATTTGGAAAGTCATTAATATACATGTATATAATTTTTAAATTCTTAATGGCTCTGGATTTTTTATTCTCTTTCAAATAGTAGACTATTACAGTTTTTGTTAGATTTCCTTCTGTTTGATCAAATGGTACTCAAGCTATCTTTTAGGCTTTTGAGCTTGCCCAGTAATACAACTTCAGTAACTTTTGAGTAACTTCGGAATCTTATCAGAGGTGATGTTTACTTTCCCACCTGCACTTTTCACGGGTGCTCAGCTTTACGCTGCTTTGTGTAAGCACTGGACCCGCAAAAGTACACTTAAATGCTATGGGATCTGTACTTTTGAAAATGTAAAGTGTAGAAAAAATTGCTATTCAGTTTGAAGTGACTTAAGCTAATGGAAACTTTCTCTTGATCATTCCAGCCCCACAGTTATATTTCATACATTTTTTAGATGTGCTATGGTACTGTAATGGTGACAACACAGAAATATTCCATGAAGTTACTAATACAACCATTGAATAGTTTGGGTTGGAAGGGACCTTTAAAGCCCATCTAGTCCAACCCCCCTGCAACGAGCAGGGACATCTGTGACTAGACCAGGCTGCTCAGAGCCCCGTCCAGCCTGGCCTTGAATGTTTCTAGAGATGGGGCTTCTACCACCTCTCTGGGCAACCTGTGCCAGTGCATCACCCTCCTCACTGTAAAAAAATTTCATCTCTTATATCTCATCTAAATCTCCCCTCTTTTAGTTTAAAACCATTACCCCTTGTCCTATCATAGCAGGCCCTGCTAAAAACTTTTTCTCCATCTTTTAGTCTTAGAAATTACTTTGACCTCTCTGAGGCAAATGAGATGTATAGCTATACATTAAACCAGTTAAAACAGTAAATGGCTTGTGAAGTGGGAGCTCTCCGGTACTGCTGAAACTTTTAAGAGATTATTCTGCTGCATTGGTTATTCTGCTGTAATACTTCTAAAACAACCGAAGAACTTCTTGTGCTCTTGTAATATTACATGACAGTTTTCCACCGATGAAAGCAAGTTAGGTTTTTCTGGTGTTTTCATAGTGTACTTACTTTTTGTAAAAAATAATCCCTGAGAGACTTCACAAATGATTCCCAACATCTTTGTTCTTCACAAATCTGCATTCAAGCATGTACTGCAGGTTCCCCAGAGGTCAAGAACTGAAGTTAGTTAAACTAAAATGCAGAATGAATTTGGTGTTTCTACTAATATCGTTGGAACATCTTTACTACAGAACCAACTTGATACCACTTTGATGAAGGTGGGAGGAAAAATAAATGTGTAAATCTATTACTGCGTGGCACGTCCAGATGGTTCATGGTGCTGGATAAATTTCTGAAATAGGTTACAGATACTCCATTGTGTCTGTTGAAGGTATCAGTGTTTTATAGGGTGAAATGGACAGTAAAATAAGGAGTGAAGGAAATTTACTGGCTGACTCCTCAACATGTTTTTTTCCTAATTGGGATAAGCTTTCTGTGTAAGCATGTATGAAGTGTTTCGTATGGTATTTAAATTTTCTATTATAGGAAAAGCAGCTTCATCTGCATCCTTGGACAAAAGCTCTTTTATGGAAGGGAGAAACTAGATTGTGCAAGTGGCAAAGTACAAGTACGGTAAACACTGTCATCTTTGTGCATGTTTTACAAAGGATCCCATTGTAAGATCTTACTTCTGTTTTTTAAAATATTTGACATCACTGGTGCTATCCTTCGATCAATTGTATACTTTCTTTTATTGCTCTAAACTTCCTAAGTTCATATGTAATAGTTTTAATCACTGGTCCTGAGGACTATAGAAATATGAATGGGAAATCTGTAGGGTGTACAGAGAAAAGGAGTTTTCCATTAGTTTTCTTTGATCGGTCGCTTATGATGGATGATGTGGGAGCGTGGTCTGTGGTAGTCGGAGATGCAGCGAGCTGGCTGCTCCCCTCTGCCACAGCCCTGGTGTCTGGGAGAGCCCTCCTGCTGCAGCCGCTCCTGCTGCGAAGCGCTTGCCATGCGACAGAAGCAGCCACCTCTTGGCTTCCCGTGCCGTTTTGCAGTACAACTTAGCGAATCATGGTCTTGATGAGTAGGAAAATAACTTGAGTCGCTTCTCTTGGGCTGCCAAGAAAAGGGAATGTATTTTCATATGAAACTAATCAAATAATTCACTGTATCCCTCTAAGGCTGTTTTTTAAAATTTATTTAATACTTGTTCTAAAAATGTAAGGCTTTTTGCTACACTTTTTTTTTTTTTTTTTTTTTTAAATTGATAAGGCATGATATCATCAGTTAAAGACATACTTTTGGCAAATTAGGGGGAAATGGTTTTTAGTGTTCTCGGAGAGCTAAAGCAGAAGGGAAGTTAAATGGCTCAAATAACATGAACTTTATAGCAGAACACAACATCCTATGTACTAAGGTTCTTTGTTTCATAATCCAGTTTCATAAAACAGAATATTAATAGATGTATTTACATTAAAATAAATTATAAGTAAGTATCTCCAGAAACAGAAGGTAATAGCTTGCATGCAGTTCAGTGTAAGTAAACTGCAAAATTGACCAAAAGAGAGAATTAGCAAAAGTAAATCAGATGCATTTTTTTTACTGTTTTCAATCTGATGGAAAGTTGTTGGCTAGCCATTAAAAATAATGTATTTTTTGAGAGTAGCTGCTGAATTTTTAAATGGTACATTTTTAACATTTAACTGTTGAATGGCCTTTACTAGGCAAGTATATATTTGAATGATTTATATGGGATGATTTTAATTCTGCATTACTTTGCAATGTCATTTTTTCTTATCACTTCATAATGGCAAATAAACTGAACATGAAAACTTCAGTGCAGTTAAATAGTATTTGTACTACTATAACTTGTCCGAAATTCATAGTCAACTATTAACAGATGTACAATATTTGCTGTCTTCTCTTTATGCATTCCATAGACTTACAGAGGGAATTATTCAGTTAAGTATTAGGTTGGAGAAGGTTAGAGCATAAAAAAAATTGTGTTCCCATTTCTTGGCTTGTTAAATTAGTTTGCTATCTTCACCTCTGAGGTAGTAGAGGACTTGCAGAAAAATCTGCCTTGTGGATTTTTGGGTATTACGGTGAAATTTTAAATGTACCTGAATATGTTAGAAGGAAAGCAGGGTCTGGAACATGTTTGTAAAAACATAAGCCAAGAGCAGAAAGAGGAAGGAGATGAGCTAATTATTCCAGTTGAAGCTGTCACTTTGTGAAAATGAAACTGTAGAGTTTTTGAGATTTCTTTTTATATCATTCCTGTTGAATAAAGCTGGTATTGAAGTCCCAGGCCTTCCTAAAAGGACAGTGGCAATTCCTTGGCAAGAAGCTTGGTTGTTGAGGGAACTGGGGGGCTTCGTTCCCTGTCTCAGGCTGCTGTGGGATGTGCCTGTTCTCCTTGGGCTTGCTGCTGGATCGAGCTGGTATTCCCTCGTTTTCCTCCAGCGTAATGCTGTTCTGTCACATAGGATGGACAATCTGTTGCTTGTGACTTCATAAAGAGTATTAAGATGAGATTTACTTTCTCCTTTTTTTTTTTTTTTTTCTTTTTATATTTTTAGCAGCTAGTTCAGCAATCAATGCTGCTACTGAAATGGAAGTTTTAGTTTCAAGTTCGTAATGCTAAGAAAAGCTGGAAACAGGCACAATAACTAAAGCAATTTGTTTGTAAAGGAGGTAAAATCATGAGTGGTAGGTCATGTTTTGCAGGCTAGCGTTGCAGTTGTTCTTTAAGCAGTTATGTTCTAGAAGTTTTTGTCTTGGATTTAATTGCTGTAAAAGGTAATTGCCATTTTCAAGGAAATTTTGTTTTCTGTCTTCTAATTGCTGGCATCCTTGATGCAGTATGTTCTCATTGCATGAAAATAAATGAAAAATATTTTTAGGTGGTGGATAGGGAAGAGATCTGTACTCTGTGTTTTTCCCAGAGCTGCAGGTTTTTGTGGGTTTTTTTTGTTTGTTTTTTGTTTGTTTTTTAATTTTTAAATGTATTTTAATTTTGAATGCCCAAACAAATAACTACCGTCTGAAAAAAGCCATTTTTATAAGGTAACATTAAAATTTAAGGTATCCTCTGAGAAGCTGATATGTATTTTGGTAATGAAAAGTACCTTGTGAAGCATAGTAAGTTTGCTTTTCTTTGCACTGAGTTCAAGTGTTCAGAGGCCTGATAGTGTATCTGCAGCCTTTGTTGAAAATGTTGACTGTTCATTCGTGAATGATTAACAGGTTGTTTTATTTAAAGGCACGTATCTGCTTCCTACTGTGTCAGTATAAAAACTAGGTTCTGAAAAAGCTGTGTGTACAGTTCCTATTTGAATAATGTTGTGTGTTGGTCCTGTTGATCCAAAGGAAACTTTGTCCTGCTTGCACGAAACTCTTCCTGATCAATTTGCAAGGATTTATTGCTAGCAGACTTTTCTGTGAGGCTGAACTTAAATCGTCAGATTTCTAAAGTGTTAAAATACAGAGCATTACTGAGCTCAGGGAGAGGTCCTTATATTCATAAAGTTGTCAGACTGCTTAGTGGGTTGTACAATTTTCATTCAAGTTGTGGCATCATAGAAGTATTTCTGCTTTCTGATTTTTCTTTATCGCTTTTCTAGCAAGAGTCCTTCACTGTTTTTAGCAGGAGAAAGCAACATGAAAAAGTCTGAAATCCATATCAAATAGCAAATGAATGTTGAAATGTTTTGATTATAAGGCATTTTGTGTGTGCGTGTGTGGGCATGTTGAAGGATGTGTTCTTGTGATTCCGATAACAAGAAGACAAGACATCTCTTTTGGTAGACTTAATTCCATTTTTATGAGCATTTGGAGCTCATTAGTGTAAAAATGAAGCTCAGGGAGTGAAGTTCTAGCTGGAAGTCCCCATGTACATACAGAGCTGTTCAGTGTTTAGCATACATTTAAGTTTCCCCTGTGTTTGTCTGGTTTTGGGAAAACAGCCATGGAAGTGGTCAGAAACTATTTTGACCTAGGTAATGCTTTATCTGTTCAGATTTATACATTGGTAATGAGTAATGGGTTTGGTAAATGAAAGGAATACACTTGAATTAATATTCTTTTTGCCTTGGGTCTATTAAAGGTTTTTGCAGAACGCAGTCTTGAACTCAAGAGTCATCTGAAATGAAACTGCGAGGTGGTGCAGGGACCAGGAGCTCTGCGGGGAATCTAGTGGGACCTGCCCCTCTGCAGCACTCTCCTTCCTGAGTTGCGGGGGGAGAGGATTGACCTTCCTGCCCGCACTGATGTAGAAAGTACACTAGAGTTAACTTCAGCAAATCTTGAGCTTTCTAAAAGCTTCTTTTCTTGTCACTAAATGAGAAATTCTCCACAAAATTAGCCTTGATAAGGTTGAGTGATGTTGGACTGCACATTATTATAAACACAACAACATTCCTTGTTGTGTGGCTCGAGGTATGAGGAAGTATTATTCTTTGCTACGTGGTTATTTAAAATACTTCCTGATAAGAAAGTTGTATCCCTCAAAGACGTACTTTTGAGCTAAGCTGTGTGTTGTTAGATTGGTGGCTTTACATTTTATTATGCTTTGCTGAAAGCGATAATTTACAGGTGCCTTTCAAGAATCTTGCAATTCTCCCCAAAAAATCTGTCAGAAGAGAACAACAGGGAATAAAAGCAGCTGGAGGCTTGGTTGGCAGGACAGTTAGCTGGCTTGTTTGTTGTTCAGGACAAAAGTTCCTGTCTTTCTTGTGAAAACCAGAAATCGGTATTTTGAGTTTAAGCATTCCGAAGAAAACCCCTCATTATGCCTTTTCTGTTACAGTTTTTTCATCTTACTGTTTCAAACTTAACTAGCATGCTGCCTGAGTTAAGTGGCAGTATGTTGGCCGTGAGTTTCCAGTATTGGCTTATCCATGCCCTGCAGTTACAACTGGACTTGTTCTGGTTATAATGCTGAACCCTCTGAAAACCTCAGTGTGAAACCTCTGAGCGATATTCCTATGTGTTGCTTGAGAAAAAGTTCTATAAATTGTATCGAGCATTCTGTGTCATATGCTTTCTATTTGGCAAGCACTTTTATTGATACACAGACCTGTTCTTTTAATAATGGTGCTTCATTGTCTTAATTAAAAAAGTAACTGGCAAATGCAGGCCAGACAGCAAAGCCTTCTTACTGTCTTGTGTGGAAGAGCCGTTTTAGGAGGACGCAAGTGTTGTGCAAGGCGCCGGGCCTGCCGCCGTAGCAGCCAGGGCGCTGGATGGTGCTGCTTTTGCCACTTCCTTGAAATAGAGGAAGAACCTGAAGGTTCGTGCGTTCCCCCGCTGCAGGTGTGTGTTGTTGCTTCAAATGACAAGCCCAGTGGTTTAATGGTGGGACGATTCCCATGGGAAATGCAGCTCCGCGGGCTGATTGGGAAGCAAATACAGGAACTGCTCTCTTGAATGAGGAGACCTCGGAGAGGCTCTGAGTGGTGCCTGGAAGTTGGTCAGGTTACTCTCCCGGCATCTTGGGGACTCGGGTCATCCCTCAAGGCAGTGGGGTGAGGCTTCCTTCATAGCAGTGTTCTTTATGCTGTTAGTGCTCACAAAAGCAACTTAACCAAAGGTGGCCATTCTAACCCCCTAAAAAAAAAGGAGGAGGGGAGAGACTTGCATAGTAGAAAAATAGTCTTTTACAATTCATCGACTTTTATAATAGGTTGGTTGTGTTGTGGGTTTTTTTTCCTTTCTCTTTCTTCCCTTAGAATTAGGTAGAGGAGGATACTGATTGGTTTTGGCTCTCTGATTTTGCCAGCGCAAAAACCCCTTATGGTTTGCCTTAAGCATACTGTACTTGCTGTATCTAGTAAGCTGTCTTTTTTCTCTTTTAAAGGTGCATGAAACAAGTCCATACCCGTTTTAATCTCATTAAGTTCCTCTCTAGCTATTTCCCCTTTTGGTTGTGGATCTTGCCCATATTTGGTTCTAGCTATGGTGCAATCAGTTTATATCTGATTGTGTGGTACGATATGCTGTCTTGCCTGAGCAAACCCTGATAATTTATGATTAGATGTGGCCTAGATTAGCAGTTTATGATTTTAATGTTTAAAAGTACATTATAAAAGATCTTTTATGAATGCAATATGTTACTTTTTCCTGTGAAAGATGCAACAAGAGGCACAAGGACTTGCCTGCAGCAAAGCTTCTGAATTAAAACCAAGCAGGGGGAGGGGATGGTATAAATTATATGGTTCCTTTCTTTCTAGTGCCTAAATAATGTGCCCTAAAATACAGAGGTGGCAGTGCGTTACCAGGAAACTATTCAATTTGGTTTAATAATAAGCTGCTTTCACAATCTCATAATCACAGCTCTTGTGAAAACACATGCTCTTATATTCTGCATGGTGTGGGGTTTTTTTTGGGGGGGAGGGGGTGTGTGTGGGGTCTTTTTGGTTTTTTTTGGGGTTTTTTTAGCCTTGTATTATGCTTTAAAAATTGAACATCTGAAAGTGGCTTATTTGAAAGTACTCATGTTTTCGGTGAGTGCCATGGACTTCTAACCATGCTTTCTGCTGGCCTTCGTGTTGGCAAACTATTTACTAATGAGAAATTGTCATTAGTGTTTTGTTATCTTGTATTTGTTATTCTACTTGTATGCATGTATATGAATGAAATTAGGTGGCTAACAATATTCACATAGTTCCTATAAGAAGAGAGTGGTAATTGGAACACTTGGCCTAAAATATTTTTAAATAAGCATCTGTTTGAAAGGCATTAAGGTAGACCATCCAGGTGTTTTCCGGAGTTTCTTAGTCACAACACTGTGCTCACCTTTCCAGCAGATCTGTCTAGATCTTGCTGGGAAAAGTGCTGCTTTACATTCACCATCATCTGTGTTAGTGAGGAGCATCTCAGAAACGCTACATTTTGTCTTGAACAAGATTGTATTGCTTACAGTTCCTGAGCAATACTAGAATTGTAAAGCTGAAGTTTTTCAACAAGGCAAGCATGTAATTATTTTGATGGTGATTCCAGTGTATTTCAGATCTACTGTAAGACATAATTATCAGCTGTCATCTGAAGAAATGCTGAAAAATTGTTTCAGTATTAAGTAAATATAGCCTGTGATATTTACCTTATAGTTAACAATCTAATGTTTTCACGCCCCAGTATCTTGTGGCTGTCCTCTGTGCTTTTAAACTTAACAACAAAAAAGGGAGTTTGTTGGTTTGTTTTACTACTGTAAAATATTCTGATCTATAAGGGAGCATTCTAAAATTCATTTGCTCTTTAACAATACATTTCTTCTCTCAATAGCCAACTACTCCACCAAGCCAAGGGAGGCCTGATTCACCAGTTTATGCTAATTTACAAGAACTGAAAATATCTCAGTCTGCACTTCCACCACTACCTACAAGTGCTCCGGTCCAAATAAATGGGGAATGGGAAACCCATAAAGATACAACAGGACGCTGTTATTACTACAACAGAGGATCACAGGAGCGAACCTGGAAACCTCCACGGTGGGCCAGAGATGCAAGCATTAATAAAGGGGATCCCCAGAGCCATGCAGAACATGAGGTAGATCCTTCTGAGATGACAAGCAATGAGACTGTAATGCATGTGAATCCTGTTTTGCTATGGAATTCGCTATCACTGAGTTTTGAGGTGTCAAGGAGTGTCTTCATTGGTGGTTTTGGTCACATGTCTTGGTACGAAGTGGTAAACAATATAGCTCTTCAATTCCTTTTGTGTACAAGAATACCTACATGAAGGGTCTACAACAGTAGCAGGTTGTAAAAATGCCTTGCAGTCCCTTAGCAGGTATTGCAGTTTTTCCTCTAAAGATAGAGGAAAACTAAGATATTTTGAAACGGGACTATAAATGGCAATGAATAAGATGACGATCGTAACTTCTCTGACATGGAGTGCATTCTCCTTCTCGGTGTATTTATTACATTTTTGGGAGAGAAGAGGGGAGAAAGGAAGGGGAATGTGACCAGTGCTTCTAGGAGGAGGATCTATGGGGATGTGTTGACAAAGGCAAGGAGAAATTTATTTTTAACTATCAGTTAAATACAGAGTAAAACAAAGGCAGGGGACATACAGGTGTTTGCTGCTGCTTTGTTGATGCTGTGGTGGTAAATTAAGATGAATGTAGAGAACTCTAGGGTCCTGGAGTCAAAATGTCCACTCACATCAAAAATATGGACATAATTGAAGCTTCTATCAAATAAAAATATATTAATTTTTCTTTTTGTACTTAGATTTATTCATACTATTAATAATTCTGTATGTTCTATGATGCTTTTAAAATGTTTATTTTTTAAAAAAGAGGGCATATGTGAGTATCCAAACTAGAATTTTATTTAATTCATGAATTAAAGAGGTGGAATAATCATAGTGAATTTAAAAAGCAAGTTTAGCTGGATAACTTGTTGCAGCATTTTATGTAACCATTTGCTTAGGAGAGTCTACTTACTTGTCAGTGAGTTCTGTGTGGAGCCTGGGATAGCTGTAGAACAAAATAGGAGAAAGGGCAGTTAAAGGAATAATATTTTGTTACTGACGTGTGTTAACTTTGAGAAAATCCTTTTCTTCATTCTCTGAATAATATCCTAGAGATCTGAAGATGAGAACATTAATGTTACTGTGGTAGAAGCTCTGCCTAGCCAAGTGTCTAGGTTCAAGGGTAGCAAATGCTGATGGGGGGAGGAAATTCTCCCCAGATTTTGGCAATTGGCTGTAGGAACTTTTGACTAGGTTACATTTAGCCTGTACATCTATTCTGTAGATATATTAATGGATTATTTTTCTTTATGCAAACCTCTCGCTTTTGCAAAACATTTTGGCAAAGCTTTGACGCAGATCTAGCTAAGGAGAGTTGAAGCTTGCTATGAAGTCATGTATAGAATCATAGAATCACAGAATGGTTTGGGTTGGAAGGCACCTTAAAGATCATCTAGTTCCAACCCCCCTGCCATGGGCAGGGACACCTTCTGCTAGATCAGGTTGCTTAAAACCCAATCCAACCTGCCATTGACCACTTCCAGGGATGGGGCATCCACAGCTTCTCTGGGCAGCCTGTGCCAGTGCTTCACCACCCTTATTGTGAAGAATTTCTTCCTTATATCTCATCTAAATCTACCTAGATGATTTGGGGTAATCTTAAATGTGCAGGTACGTTCTGCGTAGTTGGTCGCTAGGGAGAGCCAGACAGTGGTGTGTGTTTATCTGAACTGCGGTGGTTCAGATAAAGCAAAGGAATAGTTGAGAGATGGGCATTACTATTTAAATATGCTTCAAATAGTGCTCTTGTGTTCAAACAGTACTTAGGTTAATGGGTTGCCTGACTAAAAGAAAAGGCAAACATTTATCAAGAAGTCTTCCACGTATTTCACTCTTACTACCCTTTTAAAATATGTATAGTTTAGGTGGATTTCCTCTTGAGCTATTACATTGTTTAGTTTTAAATTTTAATTGTAGACTGCTCAGAAATTTTAGATTGCTGGAAGTCCTGTTGTAGAAGTCTGCCTCCAGGATGTTAGTGCCCGAAATGGGAGAGAAAGGAAAAAAGGACCTTTTGCATTGCCTTTGGCAGTGGCCTTCATAGCAGCCGTGCCATCCACAGGCATTTAAACGCCAAATTTTCTTGCCACAGGCTAGTGGCAACAACAAGTAAACTGGTAAAATGTTTGTGGCTGTCACTTTGGTATCTCTGACGATGGTCTTTTAATTTCTCACTAGTTGTCCTTTTGCTGGATAAGCCCAAGGTGATTGCTTTTTTGAGTAGTAACTCTCCTTGTAGCAAGTGTAACTGATTTTCTGTTGTCATCATTCATCCTTCCTTTTCAAGGAAGGGCTTCCAATAATTGTTTCTTCCTCTCCATCTGCAAATGATCCCTCTGACTCTTACTCATATCTCTGTACCATGACTTCAGAACATGGTTGCGTGTTCAGAAACCTCGATTT
>KL269627.1:0-26321 GCA_000699545.1 Podiceps cristatus | reverse complement strand
TTATTTTTTTTTTTTTTTTTTTTTTTTTTTTAAATTGCCCATAACTTATTTCAGCTCAGTTCTTCTGTTTATTTGTGATGCTTAAGGTATCACAGATTGGCCTTCAGACAGTTGGTTATATCTATCAAGTTTTCAGTCTTTGTAAGACCAATGGATGATTCCCATTTTGATTAATTTT
This sequence comes from Podiceps cristatus, assembly GCA_000699545.1. NCBI lineage: Eukaryota > Metazoa > Chordata > Aves > Podicipediformes > Podicipedidae > Podiceps > Podiceps cristatus. The sequence goes on along the minus strand of KL269627.1, from coordinate 26,143 downwards.
TAACTAGACACAAGTTTGTTTCTGGTCGCACAAGTTCCTTAAGTAATTTATGTCCTCTCTAACTGGGTTATCAAAGCTTGCGTCTAGGGAGATATATATTGCAATGTCACGTCAATCCATTTTCCAGCAGTCGTGTTGATTTTAAAGCTGCCTCTTTTTTTTTTTTTTTTTCCTCCTCCTTTTCTGTTCTGTTCTGCATTTGGGAGTGTACTTCACACTTCACTGTTCGTGTTCACTTTTTATTTTATGACCTCTGAGTACTTAAACCGAAATACTTAAAAGGTTGAGATCTGAGGCTAAGCTACAGTAAAATACAGGACATCCCAAATTTTGTCTGATTATGAAGACTTAAAGTAAATATGTCTTAATAATTAGTAAAAAAAATATTTAATTTTTTATAATGAAGTTATGTTCACTTTTACACACTAGTCTGAGTTATACTCATTCCCTTCAGATGTAGTAATAGAGGAGCATGTGCAGGAATGTTAAATGCTAGTTGTATCTCTACTGATTTGTCCTCAGAGGAGCTTGTATTGTATTAGGTAGCAAAGTGGCAAGGTGACATAAAAATGAGAACAATGAATGATCATATATTCTAATATATGTGTAATATATTAGGACATCAAATAGCTTATAGCTGGTCTTAGAACTTTGTGATTAGGAAATCAAATTCATTTGGATAATTACGAACAGGTAAAATTGTACTTAATTTGTCAAAGAAGTTGGTAACAGATAGGGCACAAAGAAAACAGTCGTAGATGATGGCAGTTATTTGGATGGGGTAGGGGGAAGCAGTGAATTCCTATGACAGCACCTCTAGGTAAGTGTATAAGGTTTTGGAATTACAGATAAAATTTATCAGAGGTAGTGACTTGTTAATGTATTTGAGGAAGGAGTGCTTAACAGTAAATGGGAGAATTTTTTCAGCTAAAGTAGTCTAATTAAGGTGGACTGTAAAAGGAATGAGATGTCATCATATTGGAGAAAGGCAAACCTCCAATACCTCTCTAGGAGACCATAATGTGAAGTAGAGACCAAGAAATTAACCAGCAAGGTGTAGGAAAGGAACAGGATATATTTTCAATTGAAAACTATGTTTAAAACATATAGCCAAAATGCAATTTCATTCCCTGTTTCTTGTTTCAAAGTAAACAAAGGGTAATAAAGGGATGGTAGCTTCTTTAATTACTCAATATTCTTTCTTATTATTTTGACTTTTAAAAAGTAGTAGTAACTTTCAAATCTAGACTGGTTAAGTGATAGAAGAGAGACTGTAACTGGTTCTTTTTTTAAATTAAATGCAGGATGATGATCTGGTCTCTGCCTTCAAGAATTTTCCATGTAAATGGGAAAAAGCCAAGGAAGACAATAGAAGCAATGATATGGGGGTCCTTTTCTTTAATTCCCTTTAGTATCACAGCAAAGTTCTTAGAAGGTGTAAGGTTGGGCAGCTGTCTGCTTAAGATGGCTTTATTTAAATGTGTTGTAGTATAATTTGGGATGGGACTCTGAGAAAAAGCATGGACAAGACATAAAAAGCATATAGGCAATTAATACTGAAAAAGTGTTGAAAGTTAAATTGCAAGTTGCTGAACATGGTTTGGTCACTGTTCTCTAACCCCTGTTGATGCAGCTTTAGCAGTTGTTCTACCAGCTGAGGGATAAGGAATGCCCTGGCTTGATAAACTTTGGATTTCGTTTAGGTTTGCAATGGCTGAATTCCTACATTGTATTTTATGGGAGATTAGTTAAGCCTTGAAGCATCAAGACTATTATTGTATGGGTGCCTTACAGATAGACCCATTAACAGTCATTATTACTGAACAACGGTGTTTTTTCTAGGAGAATTTTTATTTTTAAGTCTTCTGTTTAGTTTTCTATGCGTACAGTGCTTCCTCAAGTATCAGAAGTTGCTTGGAAGAGGCAAATACAAACGCATTATGTTATTTGGTTATAATTTGTTAATAGTAATAATAAAAATGTCCAAAGTCTACTACTTTGCTTGACAAACTGTCAATGCACTTAATATTTAACCATTAAAACATAATGTAAACTTAAATATGTACATACAATATAGCTGTCTTATAAAATAGTAGTTCAGATGAGGCCAATAGCACTCATCAATTCCTCAGTCTTAATTCTTCATGTGTAAAAATGAGACTGAAGACTTTTTTTTTTTGCCCCAGTCATTAAAAATTGCCGCTTCAGAATTTCATGTTACGCCATGTGCAAGAGAGGTGACATTGATTAATCCATAGTTTAGATGGTTGTATTCTGTAGGATGTAGAGGACACTTACATTTTTCATGTTATTTTATTAATGACCTGAAAATTTCCCATGGTTTTTGCTGTGCTTGGTAAGCCAGCTCATGTCAGTGTATAGGGGGTGTGTGTCGTGCAAGTGGTAAGGTACTCATAAAGTCAATACCAAAAACCTATGGAATAATCATTCGGAAATGTCACTAAACACATAGTCTCTAAAAACAGACTTTAAAAACTGGTGAGTTTGTGATACCTGCATATTTTTTTGCTAAGATTTAAGCTTTTCAGGATTTTTTTTTCTAGTTTAGAATTGAAATTTTGCCGTTCTTTGCTTTATAGTTTTCCTCAAAACTCTTATACTTGTGTTATTGAACTGTAGTTGATATTTAACTGTCATGATTTTTCAATAGTAGGATGTGTTCCCTCTTAGGTTTTATGCTACTAGCTGAGAAACCAAGACAGTGAGAAAGGAAATCTGCACTGAATTTCTCAGGAGACTGGTGTAGAGATATTGTGGGAAATGAATGCAGGGAGATTTTGGGGTTGTGGTTTGGGTGTGGGTTTTTTGTGGTTTGTGGTGGGGTTTTTTTTGTTGTGGTTTTTTTTTTTCCCCCAGCATGGAATGGATGCTTTGAATATTAACTACAATATGTCAGGAAGGAGATGAACAAGGTGTACTAGGGAACAGAAATTGTTTAACGTGTGTGTGCATGTCAAATTTCTTTCTTACATTATAATTCGCTTTTACCTTCAGAAAATAATCTTACACCTCAGCTAGCTGTACATGGTAGAAGGCCTTAGTTTTGCATTGCTCATTGTCACATGCATCAGAGTTGGAAGGAGAAAAGTGGAAATTCCTAGTATTTTAGGATGTGTTGCACAAGTACTGTAAAGTGCTGGGACCTACAAAGGTTCATCTGGAGATTCAAGTCATACTGAATGATTATTGTGTTTCCAGATACTCTTTGGGAAGGGAAGAAAAGGATTTAGGTATGAAAGTTGGGATTCTGCCAGAAAATCAAGGTAGCAGGTCTCCCAGGTGTTTTGAGGCAATACAGATAACTAAAGCTAATGCTCTTCATTATTCAGGAATGTAAATTTGTGGGGAAAAAAAAAAAAAAAGATTGGCAAAAATATTGGAGTTTAAATCTGAGTAGCTGAAATCTCCTATAGTAGAATTAAAAACCAAAAAAGTAGCAGTATAAACTAGTTGTTCTGAAAACAATTTGAATTGCCTAGCCATTATCAACTATTTTGGTACCGTAAAAATGCATCTCTCATTCTTTGATGTAAAATATAAAAATGTGAACTCCCTGAATTTATTACTATTCTCTTTCTAGCCAAATAATCTTTGATCTTCCAGATTTTAAAGAGCTTTCATTCTCAAAACTGCCTTGTATGTTTCTGACTACTTGTAGCATCTTTCATCAGAAGAAAACGACCACAGTTCTTGTTACAGCCAGTCAGATAGTCAGTATGGTTCTCCTCCAAAGGGTTGGTCAGAAGAGTTGGATGAACATGGTCAAACCTTATATACCAATGACTATACTAATGAAAAGGTACTTTTTCCTTCTTCTCATCACCTGTTCTAAATCTTTTCTACTAATTCACTGTTAGAAGTCCAGATTTCATTTCTAGAAGTGAAAAGCATGCCTCAGCAGTATCTTCTTTTTTTTAATTTATTTTTTTATTTTTTTAAAATATGCATGAAACTTTAGCAAATGAACTGGCTTTTTTCTTATGGATGTTCTTTACTATTTAGGAAGTTTTGTTATTTTCAGCTGGATATCAGATTATAAAAAATGAACATATCACTTTTTTTTTTTTTTTTTTTTAAATTCCTGCCCTCTTCCATTCTCTTTCTTACACTTCAGGAATGAGCTTCATACCAATATTATGTTTTTCTGTCTTTTTAGAGCTGTTCTTGTCTACTTAGGCCATCCAGTTAGGATGGTTTTGAACTGAAAATAAGGCTAGTTTATCAGTTTCATTGTTTACTTAGAGATTTTCAGTACTGCTTTCGGATGTACACAAACTTCTTAATCACAGCTGTATCATGAGATTTATTTTCTACTCTGATAAACTAATTGCTACTGAAAACTTACTGTGGTTTGGGGTACATCATAAAAAAATCTGCCATGTAGGATAAATGGCAATATTTGTTTATATTTGTAAAGCAGTCCATTTTTCTAATTGGTCACTAGAGTTGCATTTTGGTTTTTTAACTTCAAAAAGTGTTCACTGAAAGAGTAAATTGTTTACTGTGTTATAGCACCACTTCTTCGCCAGTTGATCTATGGAAGCTTTTTTTGAAAAGTTTTTTAAAAATTGAGTTTTATGTCAGTTTTGGAATATTATCTCGCTTAATCTATTTCTGCTAAACATCTGTAGAGCAAATACCTAAATTTTGGCAAATACACAAACTTTTTTTTTTTTTTTTAAATTACACTGAGATTGATAGAAAACACTGTTTTCTGTCACAGTTTATTGGAAGGCAATCTTGTGAAAGCTGCTTGACCCAAGAGCCTTGCTGCGAGTGTTCCTGTGCATATTTTTGTTCGATCTTCTCGTAGAGTGTTACTCATTACAGTTCTTTCCTATCTGCATAACTAGAGTCACAGTTGTAGTTTTACCTCTTTGATTGTGGGAGTTCCTTATAGAGGTTACAGAAATTATGTTTTCTTCATGATTTACTTAGGAACTGCATCTCCTGTTTCTGTTGATGTTTTAAAACCAGAGTTGTTCAACAAGTGCAATTATCTCTTAAATTATCATCAGTTGCTGGCGGAGCTTCTTGTAATTCTGTAATTTTATGTATAAAATCCTTACACAGATCTGATGCAAAGACTGTACCTCCTTAAACTGACACCATAATGTTATAAGAGTGAGATATGCCATCTTCAAAAATATAATTATCACAATTTCTTGTGTGATGTGGCAGGGCTATTTTCTGAGGAGTTGCAGAAGGAAAAAATATTAGTGAACCCAATTCAGGAAGCTGAAAACTGTTGCTCTCACTGTTAACTAACCTTGGTTAGTTAATGGATCTTGTGCACTAGACACTGCTGAAGTGGATGGCACTTTATTAAAAATTAACTTTAAATCACAAGTATCAGAGATTTTCTATGTTATGACTGTCACTCTGATTACATTTCCTATCATCACATTTCTTTCTACAGTGGATAAAACACGCAGATGAACAAGGTAGACCATACTACTACAGTGCTGATGGTTCACGATCAGAATGGGAGTTGCCTAAGGTGAGTGACCTAAAAAAAAAAAAAAAAAACAAAAAACAAACAAAAAACAACAACAAAAAAAACCTTTAGCAACTTGGAGCTTCCCCCTCCTCCTCAACAAATATTCTACGGGGCCTTTAATTGGAGTTATAACAAGGGGACTTATATATTGCACTTGGTTATTTCTTGGATTTTTGTGGAATTTCTGATTGAGAAGAGAAAAAGATCTACTCAAGGACATGAAAAATGGATGTAACTGTTTCAGATGTCAGAGAAGATCTTGTATCTTTGCTGAACTGAGCTTTTCACGCAAGGCTGCGGAATAGTATCTGTGATTTTTGCTGTGATAAAGAAAACTTCTATAGGAAAAAAGCCACTGTGTTCCTGAGAAACTGTAGTCTATTTTTACTACCCTCCAAAATGCATTATTTTTCTGTCATGAATTTCTAAATTTGGTGATTTAGGTGTTTTTCCACAGAAGAGACAGGTGTTGAAGAATAAAAGTTTCAGCAGAGTTTTGTGGTATCTTTAAGGATGACACTGTTTCACCAGAAGTGTGTTCTGATATTAATTTTGTAATGAAGGTAGGGATTTGTAGGAAAGTGACAGAGCTTAGGGACATTTGGTAGTCTGAGGAAGGGACCCCCAAGGATCATCGAGTCCAACTCCTGTCCCTGCATAGAACAACCCCAAGATTCACACCATGTGTCTGAGGGCATTGACTGCTTCCCTGGGGAGCCTGTTCCAGTGCTCCACCACCCTCTGGGTGAAGAACCTCCTTCTAATATCCAACCTAATCTTCCCTGGCATACCTTGCTGCCATTTCCCCGGTCCTATCACTGGTCGCCAGAGAAAAGAGAATATCTAATACTATTTAATTCTCATTTTCACTTTGAAAAACTATAGGACATTGTCACAATGATGTAGTTGTATATGCCTTCCCTGCTAGTAGGATGTTTGTTCAATCCTATGTAGTAAGGTGACCTTAAAGTTTCACACGGAATTGTGTGCATAATTAGATGAAAGAGTGGGTTTCTCAGTTATTGTTTCATCAGTCCAAAAATCGGTGTCCTAAGTCACTTCCACTTAGAAAGGAGCAACCTTAATAGATAGTACTTTCATAATACTTGTGAGAAAATATTTACACTGAAATTTATGAATGAAGCTATATACAAGACTGTTACATCAGTAAAAGAATTTGTATCTGCGTCACTGGAGAGTTGTTAGCTTTGTGAATTCTCCTATGTTGGTCTGGTGTATTAGATAAATTTTGTAACATACATAAACCTAACAATATAACCTGTAGCTGTTGGTTTTAAAAGCTACTTAACTATTGATTAGATATTAGATTGATTAGAAGTCTGAAAATCAGCTAGACCAGCTTTACTAGAAGCAATTGTTAGTTCAGTATATATAATTGAAGTTAATTTTGGGGGAATAATGTCTTGGGTACTTCATTCTGTGACTTCTGCAATGTAGAAAGTTTTGACTGTGAAGAAGTTGCTTTCCACTAGAATTGGTTGGGTTTGGATATGAACTAAATAGCAAATTAAGTTGACTTTAATCCAACTACAATAAATTGCAAAGATAATCCAGAACTGTTACCTGAGGCATATTAGCATAAAGGGATGTGGTCTAGTATTTGTGTGTTAGTCCATGATATTCTAGTGGTTCTAAAGAAACATCTGAGCTCCAACGTATTAATAGCCACCTACAGAATGAAATACAGCCTCTGGTCTGGCATTTGTGATCTGATATGCTTTAGTTCGTGTTTATATGAAAGTCATCACATATTGCTGTTCCAAATTTTCCTCAAAAATTATTTCTCATCATCCATTTGGGCAGAATGTACTCTTTAATTCCTTCTTGAAACTAGTAAATCTTGGGTGGCAGCAAATACAGGGTTAACAGAAGTGAATGAGTAATTGACTCTTGAATTCATGGTCCAAGAACCTATGTATTTCCAGAAATCCTTAGCTTTTAACTTTAAATGCTATGGAATAGATTAAATATTTCAGCACAAAATTTGGCTAGCTTTTGTAACTGTATCTGAAGAACATAAAGCAGAGATGTTTCACTTGGGAGTAATTGAAGTGTGATTGAGGTTTATTCTCTTGAAAATCTTACTGAAGTTGGCTCCAAAAGTCCTTAGGAGCACATGAATTGGAAAGACAATGTAGACCGCAGAACTGCTTTGAAGAAAAATGATCTATATTGAAAATTCTCATGAGTGGTGAGAGAAAATTGTAGAAAGACTTTCAGCATTGTAACCCTGGCTTAAGTGAAAATTAAGTTATTAGGAAAAAAACCCTACTTTTGGTCACTTTTTTCCCAGTGTATTTAGTTCAGATATTGCCTTCCAAAATTTGTTGTGAAATAAAGTGATGGAATAACATGATTATATAATGCTGTTAAACCAGAAAAGGAAGCGAATCCTTTTCTTAGATGATTTCTTAATAATCTGGACTTCATTGGAACTCAAAATCATTTGGAAATAGCACCTTAGCTGTGTTAACACTATAACATTAAAAATCTTCACTGTTGTAGCATTAACTGTAAATGTGAACGTGCTTGGGAATAACACTTCCAGTATTCTTGTATCTGTGTTAAAAATTGTGAGGGTATATGGGAGTGGGGAGGTGGACGACACAGTTACAAAACAAATTAGACAGTCTCATAGAAAGGCCTCCAGTCATGTATATTTAAATAACATCTAGGAATAACTCAATGCCTCTGTCTAAAAGAGATGTTTCAGGTGGAGTAGCTTTGGCAACTGCTGAAAAATCTATTAAGACTCATGGTAAGTGTGACCCAGCTTTTTGCAGTGGAAGACAACAACATACTGAATTATTCTTTAAAATGAATAATAGTCTTTAACCATAACTTATACTACATCTTGCAAAAGACTTTGTTTTCTCTATGCCTATGCATTCTGCTGCATTCAATTGTCCATTCTTGCCAATTATTAAAAATTAAAACCCCCCAAAAACCCACAACAACCTCCCCCCCAAACAGCAAATAAAAGTTTATTCCTGAGTAGATCACTATGATAAAATACGTTTATTTCCTCTGTATTGAATGAATAGTATCTAAATCATGTTGAGAAATACTACAACCCTATTCCAGAAACCTAGTTTTGTAACACAACTTTTATAATTTAAGCAAATGAGAAATCTGTCTTAAGGGGGAGTGTGTGTGTGGAGTTAAATTGATGTCAGGAATAAGATCTCTCTTATTTCTGAAGTTTCAAAAAGGTAATCTATCCAAATGACCAAAAAAAGTGAGGAAAACTATGTAACAGATACTAAGTAGCTCAAAGGGGAGGTAGAGAGGACATCCTGATTAAAAATTAGGGTTTACTGGTCTCTCAAATATTCAAAATGTGTTCCTAGGGTGATGTCCAGCATAACAGCATGATGCTTGGCCATCCTCTGACCAGGTGCTCTGATCCAAGAGTAGACTTTGGAAGAGAATGTGACTACTATAAGCCTCTGGAGTGAACTCATAGTTTTGGTGTTAGTATTTACAGACTGATACTGCAATTACACTTACTCTTCTCAGAAGTTCCTGCAGAATAGCTCCCCTTGCTGTATTCACAGAGGAAGCACTAGGTAGAGGAGCTTCATAGACCAGCAGGCTGTTCATTCTCTCTGTGCTGTCAGTGTCGAGTGTGAGCTCAGAGGTCTCAATTCCAATACTCAGTTGAAGGATTTTCCTACTGGAGACCTCAATGCTGTCAAACAGAGCATGCTATCTGAAAAATTACAATAAAACACAGTGCAGGTAATATCAGGGAGATACCATGCAATCAAATGGTGAAAGAAGATAAAGATGAGAACGTGTAAATAGGGCCTGGTTGTCTTATGGTAAATTTTTCTTGGTCTGTGTTGTGCTACTTGGTTTGAGGTAACGTGTTGTCTGTTTGGGCACTTGTATCTGCTCTAAGTCAGTACACTTTACAGTATTGTTAGCAGTCATAAATAATCTTGAAATTCTTATCATAAAATTTGGGATTGCTTGGAGAAAACTGACAGTCTCAGCTGATGTGAGGATCTAGAGGTTTTTAAGGATGAAAGTACAGGTGATATGACAAACCTGAGATTTTTTTTTTTTCCTCTTTAACGTGTGTGTTTGTGTCCGGGAGGCCTGGTTTGATCTTCTTCTTTTTGTCCTGGTGTATGGTGGTTCCCACCTCTCTCCACTCTTCACAAATAAGAAGAAATGATTCTATGATTCTATTCTATCAAAGCAGGGAAAAGTGCCCCCAGCTTTTGCTTGGGCAAGCAACAGGACCTGTGGCAATCAGTGCTGACTTGGAGCTCTTCTTCAAAGGCTGGCAGTCATAGTGACCCAGAGAGTTGGAAAGTAAAGTGATAGGCTGTCCAAGGCAGCAAAATGAATGAAGTGGGTTATGCAAAGGTTTTTCAGTCACTTCTACTTTGAGATCCGGCTGGGTGTCCCAGTGGTCTCCTTGCTCTTTGTAGGTTCTTTTCCTTCAGCGCAGCTGATGCCTCCAACTGCTGCCACCCAGGTGTCCTACAGCAGAGAATGAAGAGTCGTCTTACTTGAAAGAAAGAATGGGAAGGAGCAGAGATGAAATCCTTAAAGACAAAAACTATTATTTTTAAAATTTATTTTTTGTAGATTAAGAAAATTGTCATTGATTTAGTTGATCAGAATAGCAAAACCTGTAACCTAAGTGTTAAGTCAATCACAGCACCAAAAAAAGTTTATTCAAAGCCAATGACAAGCTTGAGAGTGGTTTTGTTCTGAAGCAACATTTTTTTTTTCTTCAGTTTCAGACAGTCTTTTGGAACAAGTGTAAATAATATGGTAGAGTATGTAAAGGTACTAGGATATCAGAATATTTTTCAGTGCTGTTTTAATCTCAGACTGCAAAAAGGTAGAATAAAATGCTTAAGCTCAGGTCTTTACCAAGTTTCACTCTTTTCTCCCTTCACCCACTCAGTTCCTTTCATCTGGCTGAGCATGTTAACACAAACAAAGAAGAATCTTTTTTTCTGTTTCTTAAAGCTGACAGATCTGTGTCATTTCTATAAGAATGGGGACAACTGCTACAAATAACTCAGAGGTATTATATTTATTTCAGTCACCATTAGGCTAGGGCAGAGCCTTAAGCCATGCCATGTATCAGGTTAAAATTAAATATAAATCACTTGGCCAGTTGAGAAGATTAGAAAATTTTATACCAAGGCAAAGAAGGCTGGTGAAATTTTACACCAAGGCAAAGAAGTAGCTGGTGAAGACATTGAGCGAATTCAGCAATGAAAATAACCCTGTGTGACCTAAAGTTACACTACTGGTGTCCTTACCCTACGCCAAGAGCTGTTACAACAAGAAGTCTGTGTTACTTGGTGCATGCAGTCAGAGTATGAACAACTTGCTCTTGTCCTCCCTCCTTGATAGGAGATGCTCCTAATGAAATGGGGAATGAACTGAGGTGATGTACTGGTTAATGTAATGGGACAAATTTGAGTTTGTGAAGAATTTTCAAGGAGTGGTAGTGTGTATACGTGGAGTTCTGTGCTACATTCTGGGGTTGTTTAGCCTGCAGAAAAGGAGGCTCAGGGGAGTCGTTATTGTTCCCTACAACCACCTGAAAGGAGTTTGTAGTGAGATGGGTGTCGGTCTCTTCTCCCACTTAACACGCGATAGGACAAGAGAAAATGGCCTCAAATTACATCAGGGGAGGTTTAGATTTGATATTAGGAAACATTTCTTCACTGAAAGGGCTGTCAGGCCCTGGAACAGGCTGCCCAGGGAGGCGGTTGAGTCACCATCCCTGGAGGTATTTAAAAGACGGGCAGATGAGGTGCTTAGGGACATGGTTTAGTGGTTTACTTGGCTATGCTTGGTTAACAGTTGGACCTGATGATCTTAAAGTTCTTTTCCAACCTAAATGATTCTATGATTCCCAAAAGCTTTAGAATTAAGAAAATAGCATCTTCTTTGGGTGCAATGTTAAGCACATGGTGTCGCAGAGATCATCCTACCAGGCAATGTGTAGTCTGGAATGGGCCAGTTTTACTGGACTGTTTGGCTCTTGCCTGATCTCTGTCTTCAAGGTTACACCAAGGTTTAGGCACAGAAAGCCTGCTTAGAGTTACGCAAAAACTTGATTTTGCGTAAGGGAAGGAGAGCCCAACCTAGTTGCTTATCGTTGCTGATAAACAGTGGGAAATATCATTGCAAATGCTTGTAGGAGAGGCAGCAACTCTGCAGGTCCTATAGAGTGTCAATGAGTGAATCTGACCTGAAACTGTTCTGCAAGGCTTTTTGAACTAAGAAGATTGGAGGGGAGGTGGTGGGGTAGGGACAGACCAAAGAATAGCAGGAGTGTAAACGTCTGACTTGGTCACTGAAAGCTCTGGCTATTTCTCTCTAGCTGGTGGGCTCCACTTGATCTAGAGGATGGTTAGTTCAGTTGGATAATGCAGAGTCTGAAACAGTATCTGTATCTCACTGGATTCTCTTTGGAGATAACAGATCAATCCATTTATTTTAAAAGTGGAGTCTTGTCTTGAGCCCAGAAATAACATTAGCTTTTTCTTTTTTCTCCCTTAGTGTTGTGTTCTACTATTTGACATGAATAAAACAAAATCCCTCAAAACCCCCATAAACACTTGAGCAAAAAATGTTTACTTGACACCTCTACTGTGAGAAAATGGGTCAAAAATGTCAAATATTCCCTTTAAAGACTTGTCAGTTTACTGGCATCGTAATGGTAGTGTTTTCTATGGCAGTAGTAATGCTGATGCTTTACTTGGGCAATAAATGTAACTGTGTTATGCAATTTAACTTAAATTTAGCATTTGTTATTTAGGTTAACCCTTGCCATGCTTCATTGATATACATATATATAGGTATATATTATTCTGTCTTTGAAGACCTGAGGCTCCAAGCTTACAGTAGGAATCAGTAGCAAAACTATGGAAAACTAGAATTCAGTGTGCTTGCAAAGATTGCTTTAGCCTTTTAAAATAAAAAGGGCACTTTCCTTTGTTACTTCTTACACAGTGGATTCTAGTCCTTTACATGATTCTGCAAATGCTGCCTTCTGTTTTTTTGATGTGCAGATTTTAGTCTTCTGATGCTGAATGAGATTTTTACATTGATGTTGTCTCTTCTTGTTTGTATTTTCAGTATTAAACTTTGTTTGAAATATTTTTATAATTTTGTGTAATGCTACCTCAGCATTGGTGGTGATGATTCAAAATAGCAACACTAGTAATGATATGTACGCTGCAGTGCTGAGATCTAATTCTCATGGCCTTCACATTTTCTCAGCCTGTACATCTTTGGATGCCCTTGAGTTATTAAAAAAACCTATGTTATGATAGATTCTTTCCTTGGCTATTACAACTCTGCCGAGTCTTAAAATTATTTCCTGCTATTATTTTTCTGTGCTTATGTGCATTCCAAACCAGCAAAACCTTTTATAAGTAATTTGATGTAATTATTCTGAAAAAGCTAGTCCTCACCCTCGTGTCTCGTCTCCTAGGCATCCCAAACATTTGGGTTAAAGAGAATCATATCCAGGCAATCAGAACTCTCAATCTACATGCCTTACTGGAGAATAATAGGGTTTTCTTTTTCTTACAGAAGAGCTCAACAGGTGTTATAGTACTGTCAGTGCAATATAAAGAGTGAATGTTTAAATCTTATATATATTCTAATTCCTTGGTGGTTCTCAATATGCTGATTGGTTGCAAACCCAGCAGTAAGCTGTTGCACAAGAAATCAAACATCTCTTTGCCAATGGAGAGTATTGTCCCACTGGGTCAGCCTTAGCTACTGCCTCAGAGAGGACTACAGCAGAAAGGGTAGCTCTGAAGACTAAATGCAAAATAAAACCAAGGCTATTTTCACACCCACGGGTGACATCAGGAATCTGAAAGTTTGCACTGTTGAGATGTATGAATGGTATGTGCAAGTCTTGTTTGCATGAATTAGATTCTACTTATAGTTTGATTTTTCTCTTCTTTAGTATAATGCTTCACCACAGCAACAGAGAGATATAATAAAGAGTAGGAGTCTGGACAGGAGGCTACAAGAACCAATAGTTTTAACAAAATGGAGGCACAGCACAATTGTGTTGGACACCAACGATAAGGTAGGAGCAAGTTAAACAGCATGCTGGAAAACCAACTGTTTTGGATGTCTGAATATTTAGTCTAACAGAAATGAGTATGCATGAATTTCTGAAGTCTCGTTTTTGTTATATTCTGTTTCATTGTGTATAATGTTCAGTGAAACCAGGGGCTATTTGATAACTTTATTAATGTTACTTTGTGAGTAGTAGCTCTTTTCTTGTTATCCTTCAAGTATTTTAAGTAGTGTCAGTTCAGGGTTTGGTGTATACAGCCATTTTACTTATAATTGGGAATCTCCCAGTTCAGTTTAGGCTATGGAACTTAATTAGGGTTTGAATTCAAGAATTATGGCTGTGGGTGAGGTTCTCATGTAAGGTATAGTGATCTTTCTTGCCTGGATGTTTTAATTGTAGGAAACACCAAGTAGGAATACACTTGAAAGATTGCAGATGAATAATTATTTCAATTCTATGAGTATTTCAGATGTTGCACACGCTAAAGTAAAAACTATACCTTAAAGACAGAAGCAGTAGGATTATATAGTGGATTTATCCCTTTAGTGATCTCCACTGTAGTATTTCAAGGAAAGAGGAAAAGCTGTGTGTGGTTACAGCAGGGTTGTGATACTGTTACTGAAGGACAGAGGACAGTACTGTAAGTGCTGAAACGCTCGGCTGTGATGCTGTGCGGAGCTGAGCTGGGGGTTTGGTCTGAAAAGAGCTGCAGGTCAGTGACAACAGAAGCTGTTTTCTGCCCGTTCTTAGGGCATGTTCTGATAGTCAGGGGCTGTACAGTCACGGGTGCCCTTTATGCCACCGAGGAGACAGAGCCTCTCCCTTGCTCTCCCTCTGCCTGTCTCTGGTTTGATTTTTGTCCCAGATGTTTCTGCCTGTGCCAGGACATTCTGCCTGTGGGTGAGGAGGGTTGAAGTGAGCTGCACGGGGAGGAGCTGAAACGGGTGTTACAGCTGAGACTTGCTGGTTTCTGTAACTTGGCAGCAGTCAGCCCCAAGACTCGTGGAAAGTGAAATACTTTGTAATGCTAAAATCTTAGCCCAGACTACTCAGAATGAGATACCAGGACACTGCATTGTAAGCTTCCTTTTTGTAAAGATACAGGCCAAAATAAAATGAATGTAGATTTGGGAGTATGGAGAAAAGACAATAAGTGGGACTTTGTAATCACAGATGTCAGAGACAAACTTAAATGGACAAAACACAGTAGTTGTAATGAAAATAGATGTGCTGCCCAGAATGTTATGTTCTCGACCCATTTCCAGGGAGTTTCAATGGCTTTCCTTGTTGGAATGGAGAATAGGAGAGTAGGTTGTCATGAGTTAACTTAGTTCCTTAGAATAGGATTTATTGGATTTGATCTTAAGCCGTTGAGCTGTCAGTTTAGAATATATCATATGTAGTGCTGAGGAGGCAGTGGACCGTGCTTGGTTGGAGACTTTGCACCTGTATGCATTAGTCTCGCTCGAGCAGCTCTGAGGTCTCTCCACTGCTCCTTTCCCCTCCCTACTCCTCCTGACGCATCCTTCTGTAGCGAGTGTGTTGTGGCACTGTGTGAGAGGCAGCCTAGATGGAGTCCTGATAAATCAAAGCAGGGAGGACATCCTAGCCTCACGTGAAGTTTATTCTTCACAGGTATGATCAATTCTGTTGGAGACAGCTTAAAGTTTTGTCCTTGCTTTTAAAGGAAGTTTTTTTTTATAAGATTTACTTTTGAAACCACCTTTATGTAGCACTGCACTGAATGAAGAAGCTCTTGTAAAACATCGAATAAGAACAGCTTTTTGCTTTTCTTCGAGACTGAAGAATCTTGAATTCTGGCCTTCCAGTACTTAAAGGAGGCCTATAAGAAAGATGGGGACAAACTCTTTAGCAGGGTCTGTAGTGACAGAACAATGGGAAACAGTTTTAAACTGAAAGAGGGGAGATATAGACTAGACATAAGGAAGAAATTCTTCACAATGTGGGTGGTGAAGCACTGGCACAGGTTGCCCAGAGAAGTAGTAGAAGCCCCATCCCTGGAAACATTCAAGGCCAGGCTGGATGTGGCTCTGGGCAACCTGATCCAGTTGCAGATGGCCCTGCTCATGGCAGGGGGTTTGGACTGGGTGGCCTTTAGAGGTCCCTTCCAGCCCGGATTATTCTATGATTCTGTTCCAAGATGCAATGTTCCAATACCAAGGCCTTAAACCTAGTGAAGGAAACGTGCATATGTCTAGTGTAATAACCAAAAGAAACTCTCTATATAAGCCAGATTTGTAAAGTCTAAGTCAGTAGCTTAAAGTTCCTTTAACAGCTTCAAAACATGCAGGCAGCATGCATTTTTTAATGGTAAGGAGACTATGTAGTTTATATAAAGCACAATGTTAATGCTTTGAGAAAAATTAAAAACATGTAGTAGAACAATAAACTACTGTTTTGTGGAAAGATGGTATTTTTTTAATGCATTGATGCACCTGTTTTATTACCACTGGCAGCGCAGTTATGTGTTCTGCTTTAAATTAGTATGTGGAAAGGGAATAGTTCAGGACCACAAACACTGGATTTCTTGTTCCAGAGCTGCTTAGTATATGAAAGCTATCTCAATTTCAAAATGAAATATAAAGGAAAATTACTGGTATTTGGCTGGATAGGCACATCAACCCCAAGTTAGTTTTTTAGCTGACTCGTAGGGAAACTATTTTCTTTTTATTTTCCCCATTCTCTGTCCGTCTGCCTGGAAAAACAACGCAACTCAGTTCTATGAAAACACCCTATCGGAGTGTAAGTATGAGAATTTGATGATACCAGTTGTACTTGTTTATTGGCTGTGGTACATAAGTGTATATAACCATCAGCTAATTTGGTAAGCAGAGTTAAAAATACCTTCCTGGCAGGGATAATGTTGATTTCTTTAATTTGAAGTCTCTCCCCCCACCCTGTGAAAACAGGGATCATTTAGGCTGTTCTTAGGAATGCTAATGTTCTGTGTTATTACACCACTAAAAGAAGTGGGCTGCTTCTTTTTATAAAGCAGATTTTTAAAATTTTAAAGATTTTTAAATTTTAAAACAGAGGTGTGCAGAGTGTTCTGTAATGCTGGAAGTGCAAACTGAATTTGGGAGAGCTATCAAGGGAATTAAAAAGAGGGAGGGGGAGAAATGTATTAACAGTAACAAAGAACAAGTGATGTTTTTCTGTTTCTTTTTTTTCTGTTTGAAATTCTTTACCAGATTTTCAGGCGGTGTATTTGTGCCAAGCAATCATTACTTAAGAGGAAATGTGCATGCCTTTTTGGTTTCAGATTGGCAATTATTCTACTTTTCCGGGATTTAATACTTTCTTCCTTTGATCCATAGTTAATGTCTAGTTTAAAACAAAAATCTGAATCTTTAGAAATTTTCAGTGTTTAATAATAAGGAAATTAATGATCATGACTCACAAAAATTAATAAAGCTGATATATGCTTTTCTACATGTATAACAATTTATTATACTAATGTTATATTTACTGACCACAGAGACATCTGTTCTCTAAAATCTTAGTATTTATTATGATGCCATGTAATAAGTTAATACTATAAATGTGCTTCATAACTTGATAGCAATTTCATACAAAAAATCTGCCCCTTAATAAGGATGAAAGCTTTGCTTTAAGCTGATACAGTATGTATTAACATTTTTTTCAAATGGATGTATGCAAATTAACCCAGTCTGAGCATCTGTAAATCTTGTAAGATCACAGTTTAGTATACAGGTTTATAATACAACTATCTGAGAATATCATGAATCCTTAAGGAAAGTACTTTTTTTTGTAATATGTGAGTTTGTATAAAGAGAGAAAGAGAGAAAGTGTCTGTATGGTTTAAAAAAAAATATTGTAAGAAAGGTAATAACTTACTTTGCCTATTTGAATTTTATAGGACTCATCAACTGCTTCTAAGGCCAGTTTTCCTGAAAATGAATCTTCTCCTTCTTCACCAAAGCATCAAGCCACAGTCAGTATGCAAGATTTTTAAATAGATAAGTAGATGTTGTAGAAAATGGGTTAATTGTGATTAGAGAATTGAGAGTAAGCCTGATTTTTATTGAGAAAAATAATGGGACAAAACTATTTGAAGGCTTTACATTTTTAAAGGAATGCATTGCATGCAACTGTGCTTTCAGAAAAAAAAAAATGTAAATATCTTTGGTTTAAATACAGCTTGGCGATAGGAGATTAAGTTAAAAATTCACTGTGGAATAAAGTTATGTCAAATTATGTAGAACTCGGTTTACTTCCTCCAACAGTCCTGTCTTCTCACCTAGCAACTTGGAAGGTAAAAGCAGAAACAAACTTCCCCTCTCCATGGAATCTCTCACTGTCAGTAGTCAGTAATAGTTTGTAGTATTTGATACCTTTACTTTTTACTTGTATTTCAGTCTCCTTGAAAAGTCATTGAAGACCTGGCATAAATAAACTAAGTCTCTTTGATTTAGTAGGATGACTACTGGGAGGAAGACTTAAGCTTGCTGAACTCTTGTTATGAATGTTTAACAAATTTTCTTTTTTTGCTTCAGTTTATCTTTTAAATGTGATCAATGCTTTTTTAACAGTGGGAAATAATTAAGAAAAATGAAATGGTGGGTGGTTTGTGGGGTTTTTTGGTGGTGTGTTTTGTTTTTTGGTTTGTGTTTTGTTTTTTTTAATTTGAGAACTGTACTACAATGGCATCGAAATATGTGCGTTGGTCAATTTTAGCAGTCTTTTAGTAGGTAGCTCAGGGCATTAAAGGCACAACTGGTCCTGTTTCATTCTTACAGCACACTCAGAGGAATAGTTCTCTGGCTTATTCATGCTGATACATTCTTACAGCTATTCAGACAGTTTTCCACAATAAACATTGTTTATTAAGAAAGCATAGTTGATAGACTTACACACAAGCAATTATTGCTGCATGTATTCTGATTTCTTTAAATATGGCTGAGACCTTGAAGCATTGTAATTGTATCTTGTAGAATAACTCACTGCTGCTTTAGATAATACAAAAAAAAAAAAAATCTGTATTTTCTTTCACCATCCCCTGGGATTTAAATATTATAAAGAAAGCTGGTGAATTTTTGTGTATTTTGAGCCTTGCTTTTGTCTTCCTTTTCCCCAATTAAATATTACATTAATTTTCCCATTAGTACCCCCTAGTGTTGCTGGTAAGTAGGGCATTATGATACTTTTGCTGAATAATTCTTCTTTGGAGCCTTCCTACCAGTTCCACCATGAGTAATTTATTAAAAATCATAATTTAAAAGCGGGCATGAGTTGCTCAGTCACTGTGTAAGATGGTGACAGGCCATTCCACTTAGTAAAGCCAAAGGTTTGTTAGAACAGTGCAATGCATAGGACTGTTAGTGGTGGTCTGCATGGATCATGAATAAAGTGTTCTAAAGAATGGGGTAGTTTGGGGGGGAGGGGGGCTTGGCAGTGGGGAAGGGAAATGACTCATTTCTTCTATTGAAAATACCAGGATTGGAGAATAATGTATACATCACTGGCTTGGGAAAGCATTCCAGCCCAATGGAGATACTAGATTGAGTAAGAGTAGCAGTTACCATTGGACTGAAATAACATCTGAACCACTAGTCAAACACTATTATCCTTGAAAATATCTTGCGTATTTTATGCACTGTGCTTGAAACACATAGGTAAAATTCCCAAGGTTCGTGCAAAACAGATCTATGTCTTTGGTAAGAGTGTTGTCACAGTATTGCAGCAGAAAATTTCTCTTCAATACTATATTCTGCAGTTATGATCCACTTAAATTTGAGATTTAGAGGAGAATGCTGGAAAAGGTATATCTTCTGTTTTCATTGGATCTAGAATTGAGGACATTTTTGTATGATAAAACTAATTTGGATCCTTTCCCTAGTTGATTGTTTCAACTAATGGCTTATTTCTTAAATTAGGAACTGTTACAAGCAGTTACTGAAAAGGAATTGATTAAAAAAAATAATTTAACATTCCTTTAGCACCATTCACTGGTAGGACAAGGCTGGGATGACAGGACAAGATGATAGAATTTGTTACCTCTTTTTGAGAGTCACAAATTGTACAAATTAATGGTTTTCCTTTTTATCCTAGAATATTTTTTACAATCATTTTATTATTTTTTGCATAGAATCTAGAAGTATTGACTCCAAATATTTGAAAATTGCAAATACCCTTCTTTTTCGGCAATTCTTTTTCCACCATTTGCTGACTATCTCCAAATTTGTGCAGAGGCATACCAATGTAAATTATTTTCATCAACAAGACGTAACTAAGTAGTTTAAAATTCTAATATTTTGCTGGGGGATAGAAAAAATAGGACATCAAAGAAATCTGTTTTTGAAATTAGTATGTTAATATTTTTATGCATTTCAACCATGTTTTATTTAAAATATGCAATTATGTTTAAATAACTGTGAAGAATTTTGTCAGAAAAATTAGGCTATTTGTTTGTGAGCCATCTCCTTTTTCAGTAAAGGACACAAACACAAATGTGCTACTACACAGATCATTATAAATTTATGTTTAAAATTTCCACTGTTTAGTACCACAAAGGATTTAGTTTGGCTTGTACAAAGAACCTAGGCCTTGAAGAAGGAAAGCTTTTTACCCTCTGAATGGTAATGAGTACTTTCCCAGAGGAATTTTGATTTTGCTGATCTCTGCATATTTAAATATACTTTTGGCAGTTTCTTGAAGTTATAACATAGACAAAGATCTCTCATTGCCAGAAATTGATTATTTAAGGGATTGAATTTAGTGCTGTGATAGCAATAGAAGCAGATTTATATTTGTTATTTCTTACCCTATCTTACAGGGCCAAGAGAAGTATGGGTTATTGAATGTGACAAAAATTACAGAAAATGGGAAGAAAGTTCGGTAAGTCTTGGACATCTAGAAGTGCATGTGCATAATGGTTTACATAAGATTTTTAGATTAGTACAGCATACTGGGTTTTGCAATTTCTTACTTTTTGTCTGGATTTGCCTGAGAGGTTTTCCTGTAGGACACGGCCTTTCCTTACCGCTAAGTGTTTCTCACAGTGGACTAAAGATAATGGACTTCAGAGAGCTAGAGGCTTATGTATGCCAGGGCAAAGTGATTTCATAAAGGTCATGAGACAGAGTTTTAAAATGGGATTGATTAATTTATTTAAGAGAACCTGTATAGGATATAGTCTATCCTGTTCCTTGGATAGAATTGGTGTAAGAGGGGCTTTCAGATTCCATTTCATCTCCTTTAATTTCTGAGGCGTGTACATGTCACGTGCTCCCTAGTTCTTCCTTCAGTCTGCTTGTGAAGGGTTTGAAGCAGAATGTATCGCCCAACCTTGGTCTCCCTGGAGGTGATGAATGACCCCATTTCTAAGTTCCTTTCTCTGTCTCACAGGCAGGCATTTACGTTATAAATCACAATGTATAATCAAGTAATGCTGTCTAACTTACATTTCTGGCGTATTTAACACTGACTTCTTGCAAAACTGCATCAGTGTGGCACATCCTCAGATTTAATTTAGGTTTACTTTGTACATTTTTTTCTTTTTTTTTTTTTTTTAATTCAGTCTTTTAGGTCTGATACTGTGTTATATCTAGTTCAGCGTTTCCCAGACTTCTGATACATGAAGGATGCTTTTCCTGAGGATTAAGTAGTCAGCACCCAGCTGATATTCCAGAGCCTTCCTGACCCACTCCAGTGCAGCTGGGCAGCACATCTGACCCCCAGTTCTGTTCCTAACAGCGTGGTAGGAAAGGGTGGACAGTGGCTCATGTAAGCTGCTGGTGGGACAGTATACTCTCACCACTTATGCCACATCTGTTGGGAATCATTGATGTGGATTACTGCACTGCTGTACAGAAAGACATAACACAGGCATCCTGTCACTTTGAGAGCTGTTGAATAATAATTTATATTTGAGCAATGGGAATAGATTGTCAGGGCTTGTCATGATTTTTATTTTTTTAACCTCAGAAGGGCAGGTACTCAGGCATAAAAGCAAATAGTCAGACAGCTGGAACAACTCATTTGTTCTTTTTCTGCATTTTTAGATGGGTGGCAAATATTTTATTGCAGATGTAAATGAGCTTATTGCATAAACATGGATTCTCAGTTACATGTGATCAATCAGTTTCAGAATTATGTAGTACTTTGGTATAATCTACTAAGTACACAGTAGACTGAGCTTTCCAGATTAGCCCCTTTGAAATTATAATTGTATGGTGTTTCTCCTGGTTAATTGCTTCCACTACTAATTAGCTGTGTTTGATTTAGACTTTGATGGTCAGGTTGGGACTGTTAACATATGTTTCCTTCTACAAATATGATAGCAATTAAGACTTACTGATGGCACTAATGACCATATATATAGTTAAGTATATTAACATGCAGGTCAGCTGGACAAAGTGATTGACAGCTTAAATAGCTACTTTCAAAGTCAATTTATCTTATGTTTGTTTACAAATATTTACAGAAAGAATTGGATGTCATCATGGGCAGTATTACAAGGTTCATCACTGCTGTTCACTAAAACTCAAGGAAGCGGAACTGGCTGGGTAAGCTCAGGAACAAGCCCCTGCCCTCATTTGAGTGTTAAACATGTAAAGCACAATAAATTAAAGGCCCATTATTTGTAGGGCTTAAATGCTGATATATGTGCATAATTTAGAAAAAAATAACTGTGTGTAACTTAGCAGGAAAATAGTTTAATGTAACAATTGTGATGTAGAATGTGAAGAAAAACAGATGTATTTTCTTATATTTCAGAAACATTTTTATATTTGATAAGAAACTAACAAAAACATATTCAGATGTTCTATAAGCTTGAAGTTTTTTCTCCAGACCAAATATATTTGTATTCCTTACTAATGTGTTTGTCTAAGCAGTTTTTGTTTTACTGTTGTTGGATATTTTTTTAATAAAGTCCAGATAATTTTAAATGTGATACATGTAAAAAAATAGTCTGACACTTGGCTTGTTGCCAATAATGTAATATTGTTGTCTTATCATTTAGTCTTTGCCCTGTTGGTTTCCATATTTTGTTTTATATCTGCATAGTGCATGACAAGTATCTGTATCTGTTTTGATGTCTGATGAAGACCTAAAGAGAAACATAACACTGAAGATGATGATTATTCAATTTTTATATTATCTCTAGTTTAATAGTACTATAATTAAATTGGCTATATTTGTCCAGCTACGTTCATACATGAATAGGTATAGCAACGGTTCTTTATCTACAGCTTGCTTACCTACTTTCGGAGGTCTTGATATTAAACTCTGTGGATCTCCTATAACAACTAAAGAGAGGTCAGGTTCAGTATTCATTATCCAGTGTATTATCATGCAAATTCCAGTAAAATTGCATTTTCCAGATATATGCTATCTTCTTATGCTTTGCTGATCTTTCTACTTGGCTCGCTTTCTCCTGCTGTGCTTCCTTTTGGGTACTGAGTTAGTATTGACAGTTCTAAAGCATAGAGTTCATTTCAGAGCTGTAAACATCTTTTTTTTTTTGATCCTCTGTTGCTATAGAAAGGGTGGTTGGGGAAAAAATTTGGATGAGGACCGATAAATCACAACATTGGGGTCAGAATAGAATGGAAAGAGTCAAGTTGGGCAAGATGGTCAAGCAGAAGGAAAAGAGGAGGGAAGGAAAAAGAATAAAGATTAAAGGCATGAGATAAGATATATTACACTGTCTGGTAGGAAGTGGACTTGGTGACCTAAGGAGGTCTGCCCACACCATATGTGGGGAGGGGAAGAGAACGTGAGGCACATCAGAGACAAAGCACAGAAAGAGGAATGGAAACATGTATATATCTGAAAGTTACTGACTTTCTCACCTGTTAACATTGGGACACTAGGTAAATAAAATTACCATTATTCATCAGTGAGAAAAATATAGCTAATAAAAATGAACAGAATGTGTGCAGTGTTTTTTCTTTAATAACAAAGTACATTGAAGAAATATTGAACAACCTTCGAAGGTGAGCTTTGAAGCAGGAAGTACTGGGATTTGGAAGGTTTTAAAACTCATTCCTTTTCTTTCATGCCCTTCAGTCATTGTTGATTGTTTAGTCAAGTTCAATTTCATCACCCTGTTTCATAAAATGGAAAATTCCTAGCCATACTGAGGTGAGCTTTGAAATTTAGTCTCATTGCACAAAGAATCCTATTATTTTTGCAGCACACTAATATTAATAATGGAAACTGATAACTTTTGCAATTTACTTTTATAGGTAAGGATCCATCATAGGTATAAACATAGGTATAAACGTGCATGTTTGGAAAGTGAAACATTTTTCCTGAGTAACTAATCAAGTTCCAAAAACTCAATTACAGCTACTAATACTCTTAATCCAAATGTAGCTGTAGATCAAAAACCCCATGATTTTAACTGTATGTTAACTCAGAGCTAAACTAAGATTCTGTTTATGAAAGTATGATACTGTTATGAATGAAGGTGTGCCCAAATGAATTATCCATAAAAGATAGTCATGCAACTCTGCTTGTTGCTCAGGGTTGCTGATATAAGTTATGTAACACCTTCCAAATACAGTCATTTGGTGGGGAGGAAAAAAAAAAGGCATAAATTCTTTTGATAATTTAAGTGGAGCAAAAGTATCATAGTCACAGTATTTCTGTGTGAGTGTCAGGTATGTGTACTGTCAAGTATTGGAATAGGGTCAGCAAAATAAATATCGACAGTATGAACAATATAAAGTGAAGCTGGAAATATTAAGGGAGAATGCCTTTCAAGGACTTTGTATACCTGCATACTCGTAGCTGGCTTTGTAAATACATAATACTCTTTTTGCTCTATTTGTTGGAAATTTTGGGGGGAGTGTTAAAAATTCCACCTCACCATATTAAAATACTGATACAGATCAAAATTTGAGAGGTGAAGTCAAATCTACCACTTTGACATATGATAAGAATGACATTTCTTTTTCATCTTATGAGAAGAATATTTGTTTAGCATTCGTCTAGTGATTGATGTAACCATATCTCTTTCTTTTGGTGCATTGTTTTGTGACTTCATCACTTTTCTTCCTTTTTCTCATCAAGTCATTTTGCCAAGGGGGCTCAATTCCTGAGCTCTTGCTCTCGCTGCTTTCTTCTTGGAAAAATGCTCTCAGTCGTCGACCTGCTGTCGCCTATGTAAACTCTGACCAAGTTTCAGCTGTCAGTGTATGTGTTCTTGTTGCATGCCTCTTGTCACTGTAAGGCTATTTGCCACTAATCTTGAAAGTAAACTTGAATTTTTCCAAGGTTTAAGTTTTGTCACTTCATATAACACCTTGTGTATCCTGTTTGTTGTTTTCTGAAAGTCATCCAAGGTACGAATTAACACAAATATATTGCAGTAATCCTGTAATTGTTCTAATGGAACAAAGTAGAAAGAGTATCTTTCTTCAGTGCCAGAATTTTAATCACAAATTTGCCTACTGTTTGAACCACTGGTGTCTTGACTAATAAATAGCATGGTATGGTCATTTTTTTAACAGCTATTTTATGTCTTAATTCTTTCTAACACAACTAATTTAGGATGTTTATAAGGTGTCTATGATGCCTTTGATACAGTGATGTACATGTTGGTTAATTCTAGCTATAAACCCAAAAAGTAAGTGTTATGTATAAAAAGCTGGAAAGAAAAGAGCTCAAGGATTTTCTGGCTATATGCGATGTACAGAAAGCTGATGTAAATTTGTAAAACTTTTTATGTATAATTTAAGCATCTGTAGGTAGTCATGTTTTGAAGTACAGATGCCAAGCACAGAAGTGCTGCTTATCAGAAACTGTTAAAATATTGGTAGCTAATATGGTAGTCTGTTGCTCAAGGTGGATGAGGAGGAATTTAGATAATGATACTAATGTTAGAAGAAACAAACAGGCTTGACTGGTTGTATATAGGTTTTTAATATCTCTTTCTCAGCACTCTTATCAGAATCAAACTAAAGCTTTCCATCAAAGCCTAAGGCATGTGTGATATTTAAAACTATTTTGATATCTTGGCTATATTCCCTGAAGAATGAAGACAGCTGTATGTTTTGAGTTTAGTTAGGTCCCTGAGACTTCTAGAATGACCATATTGATGACCACAGCTCATTTTTTTTTCTTTTCCCTTTGCTATAGGAGGAAGTAACTGTAGGCTTGTTCAATTCACCTTGTGCTAAAAATGATGCAACTGCCTTTACTTTGTCAAATGCATTGCTATTTATGTGGAAGCCTGGACAGATAATTTACACACTATTTGCTATCTTTTAAAATGCTTCTTTCTGTAAGGAAATACGTAGATTTTTTTTCAATATTTTTTAAACAGAAATGTAAATTTTCAGCTGTTGAAAGAAGGTGCGTCTCAACTTCTGCTGTGAATGAGTTGTAAATAGCTATTCCCAAATTTTAGCAATGGGGTTTCATAAAATGCAGCAAGTGATAGCTGCTTAGCAGGATTCATTTGTCAGCGTCCTGTAATAGGTACATGTCGTAGAATCATAGAACATTTTGGGTTGGAAGGG